>VWZU01005103.1:1403256-1457104 GCA_013397095.1 Sterrhoptilus dennistouni | reverse complement strand
AAAAAAAAAAAAAAAACCCAAACAACCACAACAAAAAAACAGGTAGGTTGTCAATCTGATTCCAGTCATAATCCTTAAATTACTTGAGAACACAGACTGGAACACAGACATTTCTAGTTTCAAATAATGGTGCCTTATGAGACTTTATTTTGGCTATTTTAAATGAAAATTAATAAAGTAAATTTGTACATCATCAGTTTATATCAGGAAGTCTCCTTGATATTTATTGACATCACATTCTCTTGTATATAATGATGTAATACACTAGAGATTTACACAAAATTCAGTCATTTTGTTGGTAAGCATTAACCGTGGTATTTTCTCTTTTTTCATAGTCTGAATTAAGTTGTTAATCAAAAGAATTGCAGGAAAGGGAAAATAAGAGGCTAAGGGCTCCTTCTCAGTTTTCTTTCATTTCATAGTCCTTGACTCCAATGGGAATTAGAGATTTAATATTCTATACAGTTCTCAAAGGATAAAAATGAGACTCAGACTTTGACCCAGCTCTGATTTCTAAATGCTTGCAAAAGGATGAGGGGTATTACAAAAAGAAGTATTTCTAGACAGCGAAGCATCCACAAATATTCATTATAATAATTTTATCATCTTTGATTATGGTATTAAGTGATAGACCATAAAGCATAAACTATTAGTAAGTATGAGAAGAGGCTGAACTGAGCTCTGAGTTACTGTAAAATGAAATTATTGGTTTGTGATACACGTATAGATTCAGAGCTTTATGCCACGATGATGACAATGGTAGCCATTTGCTAAAGGCTGGCTGGTTTTTGGACAGGTTTTTTTTGTACAAAGCCTCTACAATGAAGAGAAAGAATTTGTGTACTCAGATTTTCTTCATTAAAGTGCAAGTTTTCTCACTTTGGGTTGCTACTTATAGCTATCTTTTCTGAAAGAAACAGTCATAAGACACAATAATGGTTTTGCTGAAATTTTTTAAAATTTGCTTTGACTTTTCTTTTTTTTGTTTCCTCAAGTGAACAGCTCATCCAGTAGACTGTGTTCAGTGCCTGACAGTAACAAATGTGAGCCATGTACAAGGAATCCTGGTAACACTAGCAGCAAGGCAACAATCTTGATAGGATCATGGTGGTGTGGTGGGATGGCTCCCACAGCTAGACTGTTGAATGGAGGGATAACAAGACCTTTAAGAAGGACAGGCCAGAAGGAGCCCAGAAGTCAAAACTGTGTCCAGTCCTGTTTAACACTATTGTTACTTATCTGGATGATGGTGCAGAGTGTATCCTCAAACAGTTTGTTGATGACACAAAACTGGAAGGAGTGGTTAACAGGCTGCAGGATCACATCCAGGAAGACCTGAACAAACTGGACCAATGTGGTGGGAGGAACCACATGAAGTTCAACAGGTTCTGTACCTGGGGGAGAACAACACTGCATGTAAGTATATACTGGGGACAACCCATCTGTAAAGCATCTTGTCAGAGAGAAGGACCTGGGGGTCCTGGTAATCACCCAAGTTGAACATGAGCCAGCAATATGCCCGTGACACAAAGGGTCAATGGTATCCTGCACTGCATTAGACAAAGCAGGCTGAGGGAAGAGATCCTCCTCTTCCACTCAGCACTGGAAAGACTACACCTGGAGGGCTGTGTCCAATTCTGGGCTCTTCAGAACAGGAAGAGCATGGGCGTACTGGAGAAAATCCATCAAAAGGCTGCAAAGGTGAAGAAAGGACTGCAGGATCTCTCCCACGAGTAAAGACTCAGAGCTGGGACTGTACATCCTGGAGAAGAGAAGAATCAGCAGGATCTTATTAATGTATACAAATACTTGAAGAGAGGGCACAAAGAAAATAAAGAACAGAGCTCTTTTCTGAGGTGCCCAGTGCCAGGACCAGAGGAAGGGGGCACAAACAGAAACACTGGAGGTTTTCCCTGAGCATCAGGAAATATTTTTACACTGATGGTCAGTGAGCACTGCACAGGTTACCCAGAGAGGTAGTGGGGGTCTCTCTCCCTGGAGGCATTGAGAATCCACTTGGATATGATCCTGATCAGCCAGATCTAGGTGTCCCTCCTTGAACACAAGAGGTTGCACCAGGTGACCTCAAGGGTTCCCTTCCACCCTCACAAATTTTATGATTCTGTGATACCAATAGGCATTAATCTTTTTTCCTACAAACATACCTCAGAGCTTATCCTAAGCTTATTTTTATTCTGCTGTTGTGTTAGAGGTATCAATATCTTATTTTTGGAGGTGTTTGATGTTTAGGGTTTTTTTATAGCTGTTTTTACAGTTCGAGTAAAAGTGCAGAAAAGGTGTAAAACTATCTAGACTACTCACTGACAAAACACTTTGGCATTATGAAATTCACTGCTGTGGTTCTTTAGAGCAGCAGCAGATGTCTTGATGAACCTAATATTTTAAAATAATTACACCATTAAAATTATTTTGAGACTTTGTACCTTCTGCTTTTGCTAAGTGCAAAATTGGAGCCTAAGAGCAATGGAACTCTTCTCCTGCATAAGAATTTGTTCCTGAATCCTGTGTAAAAATACCTCCTAATGTGGTGGTGAAATTTGAGGTCCAGTGTACATTCAGCCACTAATGGGCATATAGGTCATATGTAACTATGGAGAAACCTATAGGTTTCTATCTTTGAGACTTAAAATTTGAGCTTTGAACACATGACTTTTATGTGTCCTGTGGTCTGTACATTTCTAAAATTTTGGGGTGTATTTTCCTTTTTCACCATAAAAACCTTTGCTTTCATTGCCATTCAGTACTGACTGTGGTCAAACATCTGAGGCAGAATTTAGGTTGACTCTGTTCCACTGCTATTTTTAAACTGATTAGTATGATTTTTTTTAATTTCCTTTTTTTCAACCTGAACTATCGAGTGAGTTTAGAACTACATTAAGGATAAACTGAATAGAGTTTTTAATTTAGCTACTTTTTTCATCTTTTCATCTTTTTTATGTAGACCAGGTTGTTATATTTTGTATGCCTATATTGTTCAAGATCAGGTGAGCAACCAGTGCAATTAATAACTTGTAGCTGCTTCAGATCACCATTAAAAGCTAAGGGAGTTGTATCCATCATCCTTATTTTTTATTATCATTGTCTCATGTCTTCAGAGTCTGAGTTTCTAAAAAAAACCAAACATTAAAAATTTCTAAAATTATGGCATGGACAGTATTGTGCTAATATGAAACAGATTCTGAGCCCTTTAATGATGGTAAGTGAAGAATTCAGAGTGTTCTTTTTCTTTCTCTGATACTGTTATGAATTGTATTCTATATGTAAGTTTATTTTAAATAAATTATAGAAGGCAATGCATGAGAGGAAATACTGAAGATATTGGTAAATGGGGATTCTGCTTTTTTAACTGCAAATAATCTCTTTGGAAAGAATCGGTCAGCTATCCTGAGTTTGATATGGATTTTCTGTCTTGTATCAAATGATACAAATGATATTATTACATTGATACTGGATTTGAAATTTCTCCCATGTCTTCGAGGCATGCATACATCTTTAGTTGTACTGAAACATTTTTCTTTTTTGTGTGTACCTCAAGAGCTGTGTGCAGGCACACTCCTTCATCTACACCAAGAACCATTCAGATGTGTCAGCTCACATGTGAACTGAACAATCACATACATGTGTACTTCCCACTGCAATGCTGCTGCTGATCTGAAAGGGAAGGTAAGGGCTAGGAATCCTTCCCAACTTTTGTATCTGCACAGTTCCCAACTTTTATATCTGCACAGTTTCTCCTTTTCTATATATTTATTCTTGCCCTATATATATCCTTTATCCTATGTCAAGAACTTCTCAGTATCACTTGGTAACCACAGATGCTTAAAACCTGTAAGTACAAACCCACAAGGCACAGCAACCCACTGCCATCTTAAATATATGAACAATTCATTTTCTTAAAATTTCATGCCAGAAGATTGCCTATTTAGCCTCATATTCTCCCCTTACTCTTCTTTACTGTTCATGAACTTGTAAAGTCCAATCTCAAAATTATTAACCTCTGAGACAATGAGCTTTTCAAGAAGTTTGAACCTCTGATGGTTATAAAACTAATACCCCATCTAGCCACACTAACCATAGTATGGTGCATTATCACCCAAGAAGATCCTCAGTACAACTCTTTGAACCATAGAAAAATTACAGCTACAGTGAATATGGAAGCTGGATTTTACTGAATACAAAAAAGCTTAGTAATCCTAAGTAGTGTAAATAGATCTCATACCCTGGTCAGTAACTAAGCATTACTACAGCTTTTGTATTCCTAACACAAATAATGAGACTGTTTTAACATCATATTTTTACTCAAATAAGTCTAGAAAGTCTTCTCCACACCAACCCACTTTAAATAAATCTTGTATTTTTAAATATATGTCAGATGTCTGTAAAAGAATATCCAGGAAGTATTTTCAGTGCTTTATAGATAAGTACACCTAGTTCCCCATTGCTAAATGCCTCTCAGTTTTTGCATGTTAGAAATTAATTTGGGTCTTTTTGGGTCAAGTCATAATAATCACCTGCAATAGCAGAATCAACCAATACTCCCTTTCTCATCTTAGGACATGGATTCTTCTTCTTAGACTCCAAGTGCAAGAAATTTTCTGTTGGAAGTTTGGGGGTTTTTGTGTGTCAGCTTTTTTTTTTTGTTTTTGTTTACATTTTTGTTCGGTTTTATCTCCAGAGAAATCTAATTACTCTTGAAGTAATACAGTCTTCAGTAGTGATACTGCCTCTGAAATTTGTCTTTCTAGAATTCCTCATATTACCATCACCAGGGAAAATAATAAATGAGATCAGTATCAAGGTCTGTTATTAAAAACCATCTTTGGCATCTCTCATGATAGAGAAATTTACATTTACCTTTCAATGTAAGACTTTTTCTCTGTTGTTGGGGTTTTCTGGTGGGTTTGAGGGTTTTTGTTGTTAATTTTCTATTTATGTAAAATTTCTTGCCGTAAGTCAGTTCTATAAAACCTGATCTTTTTTGAATTAAAAAATAATTTCCCATGAGGCATCTCTATCAAAGATTCTGCTTAAATTTAGGTAAATCACATGGATGCATTTCAATTATCTGAGAAGAGTGATAAAACAACAAAGGCACATTTTCATGTTTGAAAAAAATAGTTGATTTATGTTTGCTTCCCTCCATGTACAATTACATTTTCTTTGTAATTTCCTTCCTGAGTTGTTTCTGAACAGTAGTCAAGAAGGATTGTAGTAGTTGAGGCATTTTTCTTTCCTTTTTTGCCCCTATACATCTGACAGTAAGAAGTGTAGCAGGCTATTTTTTAGTCCCAGGTTACAACCTCTACATGAATGATTAATTGAATATTATATCTCAGTTTGTGGATTTTAATTCCCTTTAGTTTTAACAGAGAAAGTTTGCTTCTAGAACTGGTGCAGTCATTTTCATTACCCTACCTCTGGAAAACTAATTTTATGTTATTTTAAATTCCTTAGAAAACTGAAGTTCAAATCTGCTTACAGATACTTGTATTTCTGACTTTGATTTATGTAATTCATTGATCCTTTATCCATATGTTTATAGATATTTTCACTTTTAAAATTCTGGCTTTTCTGTTTATTTATCCAAGAAGATAAATAAACTGCTTGCCTTCTGATTTTTTTTTTTTTTTTTTTTTTGTGAGGACTCCAGATATTCTACTTCTATTTAAATTCAGTACCTCTACCTCCACATTCAAATCTTTCTGTTCCTTTGTTGACTTTATTCATCGTCCTTCTAGTTTTTCTGTCTGCCATGCTAATAAACTCAGTTCCTTAGGTTTTTATCTGTTTCTCTCTTTGGTGTCAACTTAAAACAATATGAATTATCTTGAGATCTCTCAACCAAAAGGTGAATGTTTCTTTTCACAGCATCTTGAGTGTTTACCCAGGCAGAACAGGTGAATTGACTTAGGAATTTATTACTTATTTATATCAAAGCATGCCTGAGAATTACCACTGTGAATTGATACAGTTTGGAAGACAAATGCTAAGAAATCAGTAGGAATCATAAAAGTAACACTACTTTATATATCTCACATAAACTTACAAAACTAAATTAACGATTTTCCAGCCCTGATGTAGGAGGACTATTAGCATACTAGAGAAGTCTTCCCCAAAAAAGTGGGTTTTTTTAAAAAAATGAGGAATATTTTCTTTATTTAATCAAACATTTTTGTGCATATCCAGTACTGTATCACCACTTTTAATTTTAATTCTATCCTTTCTAAACTGGCAATTCTTTCATCCAGCTCTGTCCCAGTTACAAATGATCTTGTTTTGCGTTCCTACTATGACTTTAATGAATGGTTTCACATCTTTCACACATCTTTGAAAGAAGTTGTTTAACAATGCCAAACTCAATGTGTTGGCAAACAACTGTTTGAGTTGTTTCCCTTTGGCCTCATCATTGTTTTCAACTGGAGGTAGAGTTAATTTGCTGGCTGAAATTTTTTAGAGTTATGCTCATAACAACAGAAGGTTTATCTTTTTACTTAGTGTTTCTTTTTCAATTGCCACATTCTTTTTCAAGGGATTTATCTTCTGTTGTGCAGCTTTGAAATTTTAGCAGTCTTTCAAATTCTTCTCCTGCCCCCAGCTGTAACCTCACAAAGCAATGGTTTCTTTTGAATTTATTTGTCATTCAAACTGTATTTGGTATCTCTCCCCCAGTGCATTCCCAAAGTTTCACCTGAGAAGCAACATAGTCTTCAGCTGCAACTTCGGTTCTCCATTGATACCTTCTGTGAGGTTTTCAAGTAGTACTTCTTGCAGCTTACACCATTCACTTCAAATCAATATGTTTATAATTGTATGATGTATGTTTTACTTCCAGTCTTCTTTCTTATTGTCATTGTTGCAGTGTTCCTCACCCAGTAAAAGGGTAATGATTTTAAACTGAAAGAGGGTGGATGTACTTTAGTTGATTAAATATGAGTGAAATTTTTTTCAATGAGAATTATGAAACATGAGAACAAGTTGCCCAGAGATGCTCCATTCCTGGAAACATTTAAGGTCTAGGTGGATGGGGGTCTGAGCAACCTCATAAAATTGGAGATGTCTCTGTTCACTGCAGGCTAGTTCGACTTGACAACTTTTAAATGTCCCTTCCAACCCAAACCATTGTGACTTTATTGTTCTAGTGAAAAGAAGGAGGGAAGAGGAAGAAAAATATAGAAGAGGCCACCCAACCATTATTTTCTAAATATGTCTAAATATTGGAATTCCTAGGAAGTAGAAAAACAGTTATATAAATATGCAAAATGAGAAAAGATGCAGGATTTTAATTTCCACTTCTAATTCTATGATTTTAACTTAGCATTGGCTTACCACTTAGGTTTTTCTTATCACCTAATCACTGGTGAAGTTCTCTCTTTAGACACAAATATACCAAGATTAAGGGCTTCACAAAACAATATACATATTTTTAATAAACATTTTTAATTAAGATTTTTAGAGCAAGTTGTTACTAATATGTTAATGTGTAACACCTGCCATGTTCCCTTTTTGAGTTTCTCACTTGGCTTTAAAATAAGAGCTGCTTTTCTTAAGATTTGAAAATCGGTTAAAATAAATAATATAACCTATTTTCCTATTTATAGTGATTACGGTTCCTCTATCTTATTAGTAAGTATTACTATTATGTCTCAGTACAATATTATTGGTACTGTAATAAGTGATTTATTGTTTATCATTTCTTGAGTACATGAAGAGTTGCCCGTACTTTTTGCCCCTGCAGTGAGAATAACAAGTCTCTTTAAGACACTTCTAGGAGAATTGTAAAAAGCCTGTAACAAGGAATTGATTTTTGAATAAGTTGTAACAGCTGTACCTTTATCATTATGTCAGTAGGTACAGTGTAAAATCTGTCCTTATGATGTGCAACACCATACAACCACTCTCTGCATTCTGTCTTTTCACAGGGGCTGTGACAAGGACTTTTCTATTGGGAAGAAAAGTAATGCAGCTTTGTACTCCTACTTGTTAATTTGAATCAATGCATTTTGTATTAACTTCCTTGTAGTGTAAGGACCTGACCTTCCTAGGTACTTGTGGTGCAGAATCACATCAATAGTGTCTCTGTGCAAATCTCGGCATCATTAAAAGACAAAAAAATTGCTTTGTGCAGTGTGTCAACTAGTATTTTGTGAGAACTAAATGCTACCTGTCATTTAGCTAGAAATTTTAACTGTGGTAGATTTTCAGCTTCAAGTGGGTTTTCTGGTTCCACTGTTTCACGTGGTTTTCACATAGTCTTCTGTTATCAGTAGAATGTGACTTGGTGGAAAGCTTTTTATATTGGTCTTCAGTAGTTAAAATCAATATATTGTTACTAGAAAAGCAGATTTGATCTTAATCTTGTTATCTAAGGGACAGTAGTTAATTTGTCTACATAGTGAAACTAACCCTTACCATGAACACTTCCTAAATCAAAGGAAAAATTCCAAAGGAAGTGTATGATCTGATTTAGTAAATTTGTGTGCTTAAACAGCTCTTGTTTTACTTACTTTAAATCAAATATAAAATAAATAAATTCACCTTAGTAATATTTTTATAAGGCATGAAGGTTTGCATTGATTTTGTTGCTACCTTACATTTCTAATATACTGGGTCACTTCAAATGAGCTATCTGGTATCTCAAAAATTGCATCAAAACAAATAGTTTTGCTATGTATTGAACTATTAATGGTTTTGTGTGTGCAGACCACATATATTATACTAATAAAGTAATTTCCTCCTGCCATCTCTGTCATTTAGCCAAAGATATACAGTGCTATGTAGACTGAAGATTCCTTTATATCTGTTTTATTTGATCATGGTTTATTATACAAACATCTTAACTGTATTGAAAGTATTATCACACAGGTTAACTTTATAAAAAAAACCCGATTATCTTTGCAAGCAAGCTGTTCACTCAGTTTGTATTTCAATATTTTTTACTGGATAATAGGCAATATAATATTTGTATAGTCTACTTTGCAACCTATGCCAAAATCAATACCCCTGACCTCTCTGTGAACCGATACAAGCCATATTTGCCTGCCTGCCTGCCAAAGAAGCTAAGCTAAATCTGTAAATTATCAAGTTGCAAATTTAGTTTATGTCTCAAGATTTACATAAGTGATTAAGACTCTGTTCCTGCAGACACTAAGTATATCTGGTGACTTCCATGAAGAGCCATGTTTACTCTGAATATTTGCATTCATCCATTTTAATACAAGTTCCATCTTTGTCAGCAGCTGAGTGCAGTGGATTGCAAATTCTGATGTACAAAAATCAGTATTATACTTCAATTCTTGCCAGTTGCCATTGTTAGAATGGAGAGTCTACTTTTAACCTATATCTTTCACCCTTAACCTGTTGACTGAATATCCCTAGGATAGCATCCTAACTCAAAAATTTGTATAAAGTGTTTTCTCAGGTTATTTCCCTGAAAATAAAAGTTGTCTGGATATATTCTACTAACGCATAATATTTTCCAATGCAGTTACTCTGTTCTGCAAGTTAGATGCTTTACATTGTGATGTCAAGATTGTTTGTCGATAATATCTATTTTGTTCAAAAGAAAGCAGGATAGAGTTACAGGTTGAAATCAAACAAATTTCTCATTTTTTCTAAGACCGACAGTCATGGTTTTTATTTATTTATTGCACTGAATGGCCTAGAAGGTGGCAAGGACTCTCTGTGACCTCTGGATTTAAATTCAAGCGAGATTCATCAGCTCAGATCTCCTGTGAAATTGCTACCAGAAGAGGACCCTCACTGGGGTCAAAGTAACAAGTTCTGCACTGTGGTTCATTCATCAAATAGGACTTGATCTTGTACTTTGAGCTAGCATGCAATTCAAATTAGCCTGTAAACATCCACTTGTGCATGAGTGTGCAGGGAAGGGTTGAACATACAGTGCAATGATAGGCTACTATGTCTTTGAGCAGACTATATGATAAACAAAAAGAACAGATTGTATAAAGAAGGATAGGCTGTGACCAAGGAGTCATTGAAATTAGGCATTAAGTACACTGTATAAGCTGAGGAGCAAGTTATAACACAGGTTTTTGGTTGTGTTTCTTTTTTCTCTTTTAAAAGGTCTTTTTAATACATTCTGACACCTGACTCAACTTTATAAGTAATCCTATGTTTAAAAAAATTAAACTGTTATCCAATTTAATATTTTAATGAGAATTTAGTAGGTGCTATTTCACTTAGTGTTTATGGAAATATTAACTTCTACTTTTTCTTGCTCTATTAAAAATCCATTAATATGGGGTCATTAAGTTCCTCTGAAAAATTACCAGACATTTTCTCATGTCATTTCCAGTCAAAATATAAAAGACTGGTTACTGAATTTAGCAAACTGAAAGCTATTAATTCAAAAGTTCATGATAGTTCACTGATTTAAATAGAAAGACTCCTAAATTAATAAAGTCCTACTTGGTATACTTGGTTACCTTCTGTGTTTTTGTTTTGCTGACTCACTTATCTCTACCAGCAGAACCTTTAAATTGGAATATTTTTGGTCAGCACTCTCTGTCTCAAGTTATCCTGCCACAACATTAAAGACCCAGATTCTGTCAGTATTTCAAATGTGAGTATATTTTTTCTGTGCATCCTGGATTTATACAATCTATCTGGAGCATATCTCAAATACAAGAAAGAAAAATCTGTGTTGGTGATGACTTTCCTTACCACTTACTTTTAGACACATGGATGTGGGGAAATGGAGCACTGAACATTAGAACAGTCTTTGCAGAAGATATTATTTGTGGAGAAATGGGGTGCCACAGAGTGGAAGATAAATTATGCTTCAGAATAATAATGTGCCCAAGAGGTATCTGAGATATTTCATCATCTTCAAATTCCTAAGAACAGAATATAGCCTTGTGCTCAGGCTAACCTGAATTTATACCAGAGTTACAATAACATTACTCTAATTGTGTTTTGCAGAGTGGGTATGCTCCCTGTAGAGGCAGCAAACTGCTTGAAAAGAATCATGTTTCCATAAATATTTGGGTCTAAATATCTATGTATACCTAGAAATACTTATTCCAAATAGAAATTTTATTTTGAAATTGTATTTATATATTTCTTTCCATAAAATGAGTCAGTCTCCTGCTTTGAACTGGGATATAGATTAGTGGCTTTCTTGTCTGAAATTTAGTAAAATAAAATAATCTAAAATTCAGAACTTTTGGAATTGAATATTTAGAATAAGTGATTTTAGCATAGCTCCATTCTTTTACGTTTGTGATAGCCTGTCTGTCTAAAATTAGGACTGCCAAAAGGTGCCACTAGATAGTGATTAAAAACTGTATGTTGGTCTGATGTGTTGAAGATTTCCTTTCACTGAGAAAGACATTGTTCAGGCTACACTTCTCTATTACTCTCTTGATTCAATAAAAATACATTTCATATTTTCTCACAGTATTCTGTTTATACCAGTTTATGTGATTTGCTCCTCATGATGAAAAGGGATGCACCCAGAAATGTGGATGTCATTGCTAGGTCACTCTCAATCATCTTTGCATGGTCATAGTCATCAGAAGACGTGCCTGAGGGCTAAAAGAAAGCAAATGCCATCCCAATGTACAAAGAAGGCAAGAAAAAGGGCTTGGGGAACTACCAGCCTTTCAGCCTCTCCTAATTCCTGGAAGAGTGATGGAGCAGCTAAACCTGGAGGCCATCTTGAAGTGCATGGAAGACAACATCATCAGGAGTGGTCAACATGTATGCACCAAAATGAAATCATGTTTAACCAACCTTATTGCCTCCTATGATGGGAAAACTGGCTGGATAGATGAGGGGAGAGCGGTGGATGTTGTCTACCTCAATTTCAGCAAGGCTTCCCACATCATGTCTCACAATATCCTCACACAAAAGCTCAGGAAGTGTGGATTGAGAATTATCAGAATGGTCATGCCTCAGAGAGTTGTGATCAGTGCCACAAAGTCTGGTTGGAGACCTGTGGTGTCCCCCAAGGTTCAGAATTTGGCTCAGTATTGTTTAACTTCTTCATCCATGACTTGGATGAAGGGGCAGAGGCCTCCTCAGCCAGTTCACTGAAGCACAAAGCTGTGAGGAGTGGCCGACAGCCCAGAGGGCTGTGCAGCCCCTCAGAGGGACCGTGACAGGCTGGAGAGATGGGCAGAGTGAAAACTTCTGAAATTCAACAAGGGCAAGCCAGGGTCCCACCCCTCAGGAAAAATAACCCTGTGGACCCACACAGGCTAGGGGCTGGCCTGCTTGAAAGCAGCTCTGTGCAGAACTGCTGGGAGCCCTGGGAACCCTGATGGAGAGCAAGTTGTCCATGAACCAGCAATGTGTCCTGGTGCCCAAGAAAGTCGATGGGTATCCTGGGGTGCATTAAGAACAATATTCCCAGCAGATTGAGGGAGGTGATGCTGCACCTTTTCTCAGCCCAAGTGGGGCCACACCTGGAGTTTTGTGTCCAGTTCTGGGCTCCTCAGTGTGAGAGAGACATGGAGACCCTGGAGCAAGTCCATCAGAGGCTTTCAAAGATAATTGAGGGACTGGAGCCCCTCTCTTAGGAAGAAAGGCTGAGGGAGCTGGGCTGTTTAGCCTAGAGAAGACTGAGAGGGGATCAATGCATGTGAGTATTGGAAAGGCAGGTGCCAAGAGGATGGAACTGGACTTTTCTCAGTCTTTTTTTTCTATTTTCGTTCCTATTGCTCTGCTGAGCAATAAGATGAGAGGCAATGGGCAGAGGCTGATGAACAAGGAGTTCCATCTGAATTGAGGATGATCTTGTTTAATGAGAGGGTGCTGGAACACATGAACGGGCTGCCCCAAGAGGTTGGGGAGTCTGTTCCCAGAGATATTCAAAAGCTGTCTGGACACAATCCTGAGTGATGTGGCATAGGAGATTACTTGAGCAGGAAGGTTGGATTAGATGACCTCCAGTGGTCCCTTTCACCATTACCTATCCCAAGATTTTGTGATTCTGTCAGAAATATAGATTTGGGCTGATATTTTGAATTCTTCTGCTATGTAGCTATGCTGTCTTACAGAAGACTTGCAACAATCCAAAAGTTCAGTTTGTTTCTTTTTTCTTTTATGTATACTGTAGTGTAACCTGAATGAACTATTAAATGTTAACTTTTATAAGCTTCAGAGGAGGTGATTTTAGACCTCCTGCATCTAAGGCTGCATAGTTTCAGAAATTTCTTTTTGCTCTAGTAGAGTAGGTTGCTCTAAAGATTCTGGCAATTTCTCTTTTGAGTTACCTTGTAATTTAGGGTTATATGTATATCTTGTTCTATCTTTTCCTTGAATTTCTGATGTCACTAAAGCCAGCAAAAAATCACCCCTGAGATTGGGAAGTCAGAATTGCCACAGATAATATTTGGGTTCTGTCAAGAAAAATGCTAGATAACTATCGTGCTTTGAATAGGAATTCAGTCTTTAGGATGCCAATAAATGAATTTTAACTTAAAATCTGTTTGAGCTGAAGTATGCCTATAACTAGCAATGGAAAACACAAAGAAAAAACAGGAAGAAATAAGACTTCAGTTTCTTTCCTCCTTCACCCTCTTCCCTTTGAATGCCAGCACAGTCCTAACACTTGTACATGAGGGAACACATACTTCATCATTTTTGATGTCATGGGACATATTTCGTAAAATGGCAGGGAACACACACACAAATGTGTGAAACAAGAAAATAGCTCCAACTCTTACACCAGTACATAAAACAAATCAGAAGACTACAAAATGAGTGGTGTTCCATTCACAATAAGTCATGATCCACGGCAGGTAGTCCTGCTTAGTGTGGATAAAAATGAAAAGAGATGTTTCTAGTGAAATGAGGAACAATTGTGCCTATTGAGAGACTGGATCTTTTCTACAGTCCAAATCAAAACTATACCATTGACAATATTGAAACAGTGACTATGTGCTAAGAGCATCAGAGGTTTGGGGGTTTTTTTTATCTTATACAATAGTTTCAGATCAGAGAGAAAATTTTGCTAGCTTTTTCTCTTTTTGTTTCCATTCACTCTAAGCAAGAACTTCTGCCATGTACAATCACACCTTAGGGCTCATAATTTGTTTGCAGTGCAGAGGTCACTTATGCCTCTGATTTCCCAGTTTCCCTTTCCCTCCTATCAGCCATTTTTTAAAGACAGGTACAGAGTCAAGAAACTCATTAAGATGGGGTCCTGAGGTGTCATGGACTAAATGAGGAAAAACATTAAAATAACATCCTGAGATTATTGATGTGATTAATCTTGTTCTTTATAACAAGTAATTCTGTCTTTGAATAAATAGCTGGATTGTATTTTCTTAAACCAACATATTACATTAATAAGCCAGTACACTGAATTTTCATGAGTGTTATTACATCTATATGACAATGAAAAGATGTTTTCAGAAAGTTCATTTTCATTGTCCTCTCTTATGGGAACCTCAAAATAAAACTCTCAAAATGCTTCCACTATTTGTATTGGATAGAAAAAGAAATCAACCTAAATAATAGAAGAATATTTTCTTCAAGCTATTTTTTTACTCAGAGCAGAGTATATGAATGTCCTGGAAAATAAGCATGAAATTGTTCATCCTGAGGACTTATATACCCATTCAATTTTTGATGCTAGATCTAAATTCCAATACATATGAAACTGTCTTGGTAAAACAGCAATATCTAAAAACAGAGACAAAAAAATATGTTTGCTGCAATTGTGCCCTTTCCACTTGCCCAGTTATCTGTATCACCAGAATGAGAGAAGAGAAACAGCAAGTCAACTTCAGGATATAAGCGTTAGCTTACTCTTCTGTTGATTAGGACGTATCATTAAAAAATCCAAAATACTCATGAGTATTTTGGGAATATCTCCACAAGAAATACATATTGAATTACGTTTTATATTACTATTCCCTCATAAACTTGTTCCTTAAGTACTTCAGCAGCATGAAAGATCTAATAACTCCTACTGTTAAAGAATAATAAAGTTAATAGTACTTTGATTCTCAGCCAGACACAATAGACATGAAGACAGAATAACACCCTTCTTTTGGATTATTGGAATTTATTTGAGTGAGAATGTGAGGTTTCAGCAGAATAGTTTGTACATAGCACCAACCTGAAGAATGTGGAATGTCCTAGAGGAGTCACTGGAACTTTCAACAGCACCACAAGTTCCTAACCAGCACTTGGATATGCATAGCTCCATTGCCATAGGGCCTAGAAACATAACAATATGTTAGAAATATCTCAATTTCTATTGCTCAATTTCAGGTTATGCTGAGAACCTGTACCTAAATTAGGGCTTCAGTATATGCATCAGAAATTCTGTGCAATTTTCCAAAGTCTGCCATGCAACATAGGCAAGTAGAAGACTGTGATGGCCTAGGAAGAGCTCTTGCTCAAGAATGAACATAGTACAAGTCTTTCGTTATAGGTTACTGAAGCTTACAAGGATTTCTAACTGTTGTTTGCTTGGCATCCTTTGGAAGTCCACACTCCCCCTGGAAGAACTCAGCTTCTAAGCAGTGGTAAAACATGTAAATAATCCATCATGTCTTCCTATAAATTTCTCTGTATTGCTCAGAGCATCAACTGAAAGAATGACTCTTGTTTTTCTGTGCATAACTGTGAACATGAAAGTCTTTCTCATATTTACAGTTAAAAAGTTTAAACATTTAGAGGAAAACTCTAGAGCAGTGTTGAGTTTTAAGAAAAATAAGTAGTTCCAAAACAAAGAGACTATTTCCCCAAATCACTGAACAAAACCACTGGTCTAGCCCATAGTAGATGATGTATGATAATGAGGAGGTATCACAGTCATGGCTGCTTGAGCAGATAAGCAGCTGGTTCCCACAGAGAAGTGAGACCAGCTGAACCACAAGATTATGTGTACTTTTTGAAAATACTTGACTGTGGGCAGATTACCTGAAAAAAAATCACTGAAATCTGTCAGCAAAACTACAATGTAATTATCTTGCTCAGAAATGGTTAAATTTAATAAAAATATGTTTTTAAAACATATTCTTTTTTCTGCATACACTTTTTGATTCTGATTTCATTTCTGCACAAATAATGTCCCTTTATTTTAGACCAGTCTTGGTAAATCTGTTTTCTTATCATGCTTGATGGAATACTCAGTGTTATCTGTTGGGATTCACAAACTCCTCTGGGAATGGTAATTATTTGGCAAGGAATATATGCACAGAAATTGCAGTGATATTATGTTTTGTAGCATAGGAAAAAGTAAGGAAAGAATCAGTATCTGTATAATTTTAAGATTTGTTGTAAAGGAGGAAATGAAAATGCAGAAAAGTTACTACTAGAAGAGGAAAAATAAAGAAAAAGAAACCAGAAGTTTCTGGGGGTGATAGAAAGTAAAATTATCCTTATGGTATGAAAAAAAAATATTATGAAATCTTAAGCAGAGTCAGGTTTTTAAAATATGGTTTTCATTACAGTGCTGTCTTTAAACCACTCATCAGCCAGAAGAAAGGAAAGAAAATGGAGTGGGAGTGCACCAGAAAAGGAAAGAAAACATATACAGGCTAGAAGAATCTGGGAAGATTACACTGTTTTAAGGCTGACCAAATAGAATGCAGGGGCTGTTGTCTTTCTGTTTGCAGTAAAACCAATACTTCAGCAGTGTGTTTGATTGTATAAGGTCTAAATTAGGCCAGCCCTACTCAATTTCTTGTTTATTATTGGTCCCATTGGTTTCAGTACATGTGGAGTAAAGCATTGTATATGTATGACGGACTGACCCTAAGATACTAAAAAGCACATTTTCAGAGTAAAAATGCCTAAAATAACTTTTAATGAAAAATACACTTTCCGGAGTATATTTTAAGTATATTAGACAAATTGCAATCTTGTTATCGCACAAACACATAGATTTCTAACGCCATACAATAACAATAAATAGAGGACAAGGAATGGGACAGATCATTACCCTGAAAATAAATACATTAAGCTATATACTTTGTTTATTGTGTCCAGTGGTCCCTGAAGCAGAATACTGCTGATGCAATAAACTGTCAGAACTCCGTGGAGGCAGACAGGTTTTGCATTTGTTTGGTTTAGGTTTTCAGTAGAGGGGTTTGGTTGTTATGGTTTGTTTGTTCAATTTTTTTGTTTTTAAAGTCTGAAATATCTGTCTGGAGGTGTTTGGTCAGATGTTGGATCTCATCACCAATAACTGGATGGGGCAACTGAGAGGCGTTCCACAATTTTTTTATTTCATTATGAGTCTCAGTGAAGGCAAAGACATAAAAGATGGTAAAACTCACGCCATAACAACAGAAACCAAAGTTCTCTTTGTTAAAAGGCCTTTTAAATAAAAGTTTTTTAGCCAATAGGCTAATGTTAAAATCTTACAAGTGTCTACTTAAGCCAATCAATAGACACTACATGCATATCTTACAGCATACAATAGTTGCTCATTTTATATTTTTTGCAGCTCAAAAACTTTCTATGCTCCAAATGTTTCAAGTCCTAAAATTCTACTCTGTTTCTAACCTCTATCTATGTAAGCTTATTGCAATGCTGTGAAAGTCTTCTGCTTTTTCAGTTCCCACAGTCAGGATTTTAGTAAAAGGGGATAAACCTTTCAATTTCCCTGGTTTAAATATCCAGGTGTGGACCATGCAGTTGGCTCAGGCGAATTAAGTATGGTTCATGTAAGAGTCTTTCTGGTGTCCCCATTAATGCAATGTGTATTTTCATTAATTTGGTTTTAATTTCTTTTACTGAGGGTGTTTTTGTTTGTCTGTTTGTTTGTTTGTTTGTTTGTTTGTTTTAATCCAACAGGAGATAAAATTTTGCTTTTGCTTTCAAATGTTTATTTCCTCTTTCCAGGGTCTTTGAAATGAGTTATTGCTTTTAGACTCAGCTACCATCATTAAAATGATTGGTTACTGTTATCCATTATTAAATCTCTGTCTGGATATCATGGATTGAAAGGTAAAAGATAGGATTGCTCTTATTCCTTGAAGAATCTCTCTTGCCTCAGACCTGAGAAACAGTGGTGAAAGAAAACAGAGTAAAATGATTTAACAATTTCCAGCCTGATGTTTGCAGGATAAATAAAACTGCTGCAACTAAACCCCAAACTTTTATGTTCCTTGTATGTTTGAGCCACAGGTCAGATTTGTTCAGCAGTTTTGATGAAAGAATTGGAATTTTTAACTTCAAACCACAGGAGTCTCTTTCCTCATATCTCTTACCCATGAGGCTTTTTCTATCTATCCAGTTAGAATAATCCACACTAAAAAGAGCTCTGCAAGAAAACTTCATTGTATGTAAGTATTTTTCATTCCACATACTGTTCTTTATCAACTGCAAAAAATTTTAGATAGACAGAAGTATCCCAAGCTTCTGGAGCGAAACATTCTATGTCCCAAGAGAATGATTTGTGAAGAGATAATTGTGAGCTGAGATTAGATAGGTGAAATGAAGCATCTGCTTCTGCTTGAATTAGCAGAGCCTGAAATAAAGCAAGCACAGGTTTAATCTCTGTGCAAACAGAGGTGACAGGGAAGTCAGTAAAGGCTTACACTCATGCCAATTATAAAACATGGGTTTTATCTGCTTAGAAACATCAAAAAACATAACTCTGCTGATAGAAGGAGTTAACCCAATAGGAAAAGTTGTGATGCTCTTCCAGTCAACTGCCTAGATTTGAGATCCCAGGGGAAGCAGATACACACCTTTTTAAAGAATCATTTAGGTCAGTAAATACAGATAAACTAGTAATCATTTAACCACCTAAGGACACAGCAACAGAGAAGCAACTCTCTTACTGTTGGGAAAATGGAGGAATCTGGGAATTAACTGAGATAACTTGCATGCAGTGGTTCTGCTCTCTTACATTTTGAATCAAGCCTGAGGCTCTTGTATTTTATATTATTTATGCTCAATGTGATACAGAGTGACAAAAGCTAATGTGAAATATAACAGATAGGGTTCCAAATCTTTATATGGGACTAATATGACTCTTATGCTGACCTTGCACATTTCAGTAGGTGCATAAATTATTGGTCTATCTGACTTTTTACAGAGGCCAATTAATTGAATTATTGACTGCTTTATGCTGCTTACTTGTTAAGATACTGTTTTCATATTTTTCCTATAAAAAGCTTTTAAAATAAATTTAATTTCATAAAAATAGAGTGCAGCCTAAATGGCCTTGCTTATTTATGCTACATTTGTTTTTTATCTCTGGAGAGGTGAGGTGGATCAATCACAGTTCCTCCTCTCTTGCTCTGCTGTGTTGCAACAAACTGGAGATGGAGGAACACAGGTTATGTACAGCACAAGAAAGGGGTTCTCATAATCCCTAAGATTACCCCCTAATGCTGGGGAGTCACTGAGGATTTTTGTTCTTTATTTCTGGGCATAGAACAGTTTGTGTAAGAAGAGAACACCTCCCCTCTCACCAGCATCTTTGGCAGGATCCCTGACTAATGGGCTCAGGTTTGAAAAGGTCTGAGTGAAAACCAGCATAATAATGAGCCAGAAGGAACCTTGCAAGAGCTGATTTCACAGAAAAAAATATAATTGGTTCTTTTTGTGTGTGTGCTTTCCCTGAATTTCTCTATCACAAAAAGAAACATTTTTTATCCTAATACTTGCATGATGCAGAGACATGTATGGCCTGCAGTACTTACATGAGTGAATGTTTTTCTAGACATTTGTTTAACTGCTGACCTTCAGTTTTGCACATCTCTTTCATGGCATGGATTATCAAAATGAATGTCAGGAGCTTTCCATAAAACCTTTATTTCTGTGGCTGATTACTCATTCTTTCCTTTTTCAAGAAGAGAAGGCTTTGGGGTGACCTAGTTGTGGCCTTCCAGTACTGAAGAGAGCCTACAAGAAAGATAGAGACTTTTTACAAGAGCATGTAGTGACAGGACAAAGAGGAATGGGTTTAGACTGTAAGGTTTAGGTTAGAAGAAATTCCTCACTCTAAGGGTGGTGAAGAACTCTAACAGGCTGCCCAGAGAAGCTGTGGATGCCCCATCTCTGGAATTGTTCAAGGCCAGGTTAGATGGGACTCTGAGGCACCTGGTCTAGCGGAACATATCCTTTCTCATGTCACAGGGTGTCAAAATAGGTGATCTTTAAGGTCCCATCCAAAAAAACCCCATTTTTTGATTCTGTGATTCCATGAGAAATTACTGATTATGTTACCAGAGAAAATACCTACATTAATAACTCTGTCCAGGAGTGAGAAAGAAATTAGGTCTAACCTATGCCAGGGTTCACCAAATTTCTGTTGTCTGTACTTAGAGAAGTAGAAAAGATTATTTTATGCTAATAAATCTTCTGTTAGAATTTGATATTTATCACTCTCTTTTAGTTCTTAGTTTTAACTCTCTCTGGAGGATCAAGTGAAAAGCAGAATGGTGATTTTTAAATTCAGTAATTCATCAGGCAAGATATGAAGATAAAAACAAGAAAGAATAACTTTTGGATACCAGTGTTCAGACTGGCAGTAGAGCAAAGGGGAATAAGGACAAGAGTCTCAACCCAGGTCCTTGTAGAGAGAAACTAATCTAACCAGACTGTAACAGTAGCAATTTCTGTTGTGAGGCTTAATGCATGTCTTAGGTAAAAAAACAGAATTCACAGATATTGTGTTTAAGTAAATTAAAATATGTAAAAACAGTGGAATTATTTCACCATTTGTAACTTTTTGTGAGTCTTAACTCTATGAAAGCTACTGTTATTTTATGGGTTTTTTTAAGAACACAGGAGTTTTTCATTTTAAAAATATTCTGGATTAAAGGCTTTCCAGAGAGCTGGAAAGCTCGTGTGATTGTTATTTGAAGTTTCTCAATGAACCTCAGTAGGAGCAAAATCAGACCTTTCAGATTACCAAATGTTTGTGACTGGAAAAGCTTAGAGAAATAATGTTCTTAAGATAAAAGGAGCAGGGAGAGTCCATGACATTTTGTGCTGGAATTTCTATTACACAAAAATGTCAGAGGGCATAAAGTATTTGAAGACAGAAAAGAAAGAAATATAATGTCAGGTAATACTGGATCTAAAAGCCAAATAGAAAGTGTGCACTATGTAGGGACACGTTTAAATCCTAAATTATTCTAGACTTTTAATGAATAGCCCTGTTAACATTCTTTATAGGCTAAGTAAATCTTCTTAGAATTCTTCACAAATCTCAGCTACTTTTAAAAAATTGCTTTCTTTTGACAGCTATTTTAACATATGGCTTTGCATAAAGGAGTCATTTTGAATATGTGCAATGTAATATTGGGATATACGTTATTAAAAAAAAGAGATGAGAGGACCCAGAAATATAATCTTCTTCTTGTAATCCTGTATTAATCCATTCTGTACTGCTAAAGTTTTTTCATTTGTATGTGGAGCTCACAAAGATTTTGGCAGGAGCGAAAAAAGGAGAAAGAAAATGAAAAGTCTTCTGTATATAAATCCCCAGAGCTACACCTATAAAGAATTATTGCAATCTGCAAAGAAAGGAATAGCCCCAGGAACTAATCTCTTATTGCATGGATTTCTCTCTTTTTGTCCTGACCTTGACTCTTCCACAGCCCCAGTAAGTGTGCTTTTGCCTCGTGATGAACTTGCTGCTGCTGTTCCCATCTCTCCGGGCACGCCTTTGCAGCGTCAACTTGCTGTTTAACTAATCCCACACTGAGATCACTCAAACACTTGAAAGAGGTTCAGTTTCACTATCAGACCTGCAGAGATAACAAATCAATTGATTTCGCGGCACGTGATGAAAATGTTAATGTTTAATTATCAATGCAGTCAGTAAACTTCAGCCTGGGGTCTGATCTAAGCAGAAAGTGGATCACAAAGCATTTGCTTGGAGCTTCAGCCCACTTTAAACCCTGAGAATACCAAGAATATGTTTGCCTCTAGCATTTCTGTAAATACTAGCTTAAAGAAGGTGAGCAAGGGATAAAACTCCTTTTTTTTTTTCTTCTGAGGTTTGAATCAACAATTTCAGTATTAGAAATGAATCAGATTTAAATCTCAACAAGTGGTAAGTCTGAGAAGTTGTTCCTAAGGGTAGGTAATATTCTAATTCTTATTTTCACAGTCTTTCTTTCCAACTGTCATGGACTGTAATGCTAAATACTCTATTGCTATTATTTATACTCTTTTTGCAAACAAACAATGTATTTATTTGACCAGAGTGCAAAATGCATCTGGAAACTGAAGCACGTGAGCGAACACCTTGGTCACAGCAGGCATTTCAACAGTCCCAAATTTGAAGCATTTATATATTTATTCTTAAATGTCTTACACTGCTCATTCCCATTTCTGGTTTTCCACAATTTTAGATTTCATCAAAGGTATTTCTTGAATATATATATATATTTTTTTTCTCTCCGACATGGAAATAATTATTTTCTCTCTGGGAAACCAGGCCTATTTCAGTTGCTGGGACACTCCTCCATTTTTTCAGGGCAGTCTGCTGCTTTGAGTTTTGCTACAGGATTTTGTTCCCAAACTTCACATTTCCTGTGTAGTTCTGACAACAGCTTCTCTCCATCCTCTCTTTTATTGCTATTCTATATTTGTTCAAGGGACAGAAGACTGCAGAGACACTCTGCTTGTACCAGCCAGTATCTTGTCATATTTCTGGCTTCACAAATGACTTTTCTTCCAATGTGCTGGGTAATTTTGATCATCTCACAAACTGTCTTCATTTTGTTAGGCCATGATCTACTCACCAGTGGCATTGGCCACAGTACCACACCCAAAGTGACATCACATGCTGTTAAAAACATCAATTAAAAAGAAAATTTTATATCCAAAACCACTTATTAAACGTGCAGATTTACATATTATATTTTTTTGCTTTGCTGTTATTGACAAGATTGAATTAAAATGATCTCTGCATTTGTTGATAATATTTTCTCAGTAACACTGGCTCCTCCTAACTCCTTATCATCAGGTTTCAATGTTTGCTCAAGAGCATTGCTTCGTATTATTCCCCAGGTTTCATAATGAATACTGTGGAAGGTTTCTCAGCTACTACATTTCTCCTACTTTCAGCCATATTTTTCAATTTTCTGAGGGCGAGCACTTTGCATTCAGGGTTTTGATATTTTTAGGACAAATTTTCTTGACATTGATTTTTAGAGTTTGGTTAACAATGCTGCATTTCTAAAATTATCTTTATGCTGCTTGCTGTTCATTGCTGATCATTTTGTTAGGTTTTTTGAGTACCTTTCTGTGTTTGATATTTGCACTTTATGTTCCTTTCATTAAATGTTTTGTATTCTATGATTTTTTTGGTTACTAGGATTTAGCTGACCCTACCTATTTAGAACTTTAATCAATAATTTAGTCCTACAGTGAGTTTTATATATATTAATAAGAGTTAGTATGCACATTATTTTCCAGAATTGAGTCATTGCTGGTGCATAAAATAGAGATGAGGCACATAGCTTGAATCATAAGAATCCTTCTAATCCTGATGCTGCAACTTACTTGTGTAGAACCCACTGTCTTTTTCTTTGCTTATTAACTTGAAAGTGCTGAATAAGAAAACAACGTTTGATGTTGCAGCTACAACACTTTTTATGAACAGTAACAGTGGGAACATTATCTCATTTATCTAATTTTAGAAGATCAGAAATTTCCAGCTGTATTTCTGGACCAGGTGTGATTCTTAGTTCAGTAATAGTACTTAATTTTGACAACTGTATTTACAACTTTATATTTCCAAGACTATGTGAAATATCTTAGAAGTTAAAAAAAACCCCAAAGATAAACAAAACTTATCATATACTTCTCTATCCACCCTTTTGCTGAAGACAACTAGCTTATATATATAATTTGTACATAGCTCCTTTTGGTTTTAAAATAATTATTCTTTATAGTTGTTAACAGAGAAACACAGTATCATGAGGAAAAAAAAGAGTAATATGTATTTTTAAAAACCCTGTGATTTCATTCAGGTTTGGTTTATCTTCATCCCAACAGTGACTTTATTAAAATAGTGACTTCTCATAAAGGGGGAAATTTGAACAGATGGGCTTAGTAAAGATTCTGCAGTATATCTGCCACAAATGGTCGAGCACTTCTACCAAAGCAGGACTAAGATATGACTGAGAATTAAGAACTTTCAGATTGTTATAGATCTCAGTGAAGGAGTTGTAGATTAAAAAACAAAGAATGTGATATGAATGAACACCATTCTAAGAAGACACATAATAGAATCTTGCTATAAAAGGAAAATTTACTTCTTTTAAAGTAATAAAATTTCAGTGTGTTGCAATGGGAAAGCAGCAAATTCTGCATTATTCTGGGGTTATTTTTGGTTTTCTTTAATTTACTGCCACTCCTATTTGAGATATGTTTTCCCCTCTTTTGTGTGAAACAATTTCAAAAAATACAGATGGTTTACAGTGTCACCAAAAATAATGCTGTTGAAGCTTTAAATTTTATAGGTATCCCACTTATGGCTCTTTGCACAAGGTCAGAAGTTACTGTTACAATTCTTTCTGTGCTATAGGTTTTTTTCATCCCAATAATGCACAGAAAAAATGAAAGAAGTATTTACAATACCATGTTTGGAAGGAGAAATCACTTCAAATATGTAGTCACTGAATAAAAGATGTCACAATGAAGGCAATTTCTTTTTAATTTGCACAACATGCTGATAGATATAAACTGATTAAATCTAAACTGTGCTGCTCCCTAAAACCTAGTGAAAGATGAAGTTCAGCTCATTTGCACATTAAAACATTAATAGTCAGGGAATTACACAAGAATTATCATGTAGTTTTAGTCTCTATATTTTGATGAAGCATTCACTGCCCAGGAGAATTACACAACAGTACTTCAGCATATCTCTGACTTGGCTTTCATTCCAGGTAAAACTGGATAGCATTGTGGGTTTCCTTGTGTTGAATTTTGAGATGTAACTTGAAGTGTTTCCTCCATAAAAACTATTTCCTCTGTATGCAAAAATGTCCACTACAATCATACCTTCAAAATTTGTAACAAGGCTTTACTTCATATAGAGAAAAGGTTTAGTAACGAAATTCGGAATACTTTGTGACTAACTTGGGACAAGAACTTGATTTTAGCTATTCCAGTACTTTTGTTAAGAAAATTCCTATTAAAGCTCCTATTAAAACACTCCTATCTGGTTTGAAAAGCTTACCTTTTTTTTTTTTTTAATATATTCAGTATGAGGGTTTTTTTTATTTCCTTAAATACAGACATTTCTTTAGATATTGAGTTTAAATCTTCTCGAGATATGACAAATAACTGCCTAGTCTCAGTTACCAAGATTAGTTTATGTGGAGAGGAATGTCTACTGATGTATTTTCACTGTTTATTTTGTTTTATACAAACTTAAATCTAACAGTTTTACAGCAAAAGACAAATGCTGATACCTTATTCAAAACAGGTAAATATGCAGATACTCATGTTGCACCTTGTATTTACATGGAGTGCCGTGCAAAAAACTTCTCAAATTTGCTACAGCAAAGCTCCACTTTTAGAAAAGTCTGTTTACTCTTTATTTTTTAGTTAAGCTACCTGCTGCCTACAAAACCTGAAAAGACATTGGAAATGAGTATTCATGCTCTACGATCTTATACTTCATGCAGTTCTGTGATTCTTTAAGTGTACTTGAGGGTATGGTCCTGTTCTCCCCTGTAGGAGTTTAGCTGATTTTTGGAGGCCGTCTCACTGAAAAGGCCTGTTGTGAAGGAGCAGTCAGAAGAAGTTCTAGCAGCATATCCCTCCACCTGTGCTTGGGGCAGTGACCAAGATCAGAGGGTCCTGTACTTGATCCCTATCTGAGATAGTCTGTGGACAGACACAATGGTGCTTCATCTGTACCCCACCTTGTCCCAATCTTCATCCCGGCCTGACAACTTGGCTTTCTGGTTTGACCTTGGGTCTTTCTCTTCGCTATGGGTATTTGATGGGTATTTCCTGGACTCTTGGCTGATCCTGGCTACCACCACTGGGCCTGATCTGGACCTGACTTACTGACTTGGTTTCCTGGTTCCATTTCAGGGAGGCTGCTGCCCGTGCCTGCCCTGTGCTGCTCAACTCCTGTCTTGCCTTCTATAGGGCAACCTGCCCTTGCTGCTTCCTGACAGGGCCTGAAGGAAAGGAATCACAGTACTCTCTAAACCCCACTATATGTATTTTTTACCTAAGTTTCTGCTCTGTGCTACTGTCACCCAATCATTGTCCTCTTGTAAGTGACCTTGAAGCTGCATGGGCAAATACTTACGGGTATTTATGTTCTCCCTATTTCCTGCTTCCCACATTTAAATCACTACATCCATCATGCAAGTGCATGTCACTTCACACTAATGGTTATTTGATTAGCAGCAAATTGAAATTATCTGGATGAATTGTCAGTGGCAATGATTTAGGTATAAATCAGTGTTAACACCAGGGTGAAAGTTAAGGGGGATGGAGCATTGAGGCTGCAGTGGGCTCTTGAAGAACGATCAGAATAAAGGGTATGACCATTAGTCTCAACTTCCCAGCACCTTTATTGGAATGAGGCAAAGGTAGAGTTTAACTGGTTTGAAGACTGCTATCATTTTGGGATGCTGCATGTTTAATTTAAAAATGGTCATTAAGAATTAAGCAGCTAGTCCAGTTGCAGTGACTCTCCTAGGAGGAGGCTTTATTATCTGAATTACTGTGCAGGAAAATGTGCAATTAAAAATGCAAATGTTCTTGTGCTCTTGATTCATTTGAGTATTTCTAGTGAAGACAGTGCTGCTTATGAAGAAGTAAGCAAGAAAAAAGAAAATACATTTATAAATAAAACATGGAAGAAGAAATAGCTTCATTCCTTCCAACCTCAGATAGTCTATTCCATCAGACATTTAAAATAAGCAACTTTGAGACAGGAGATATTTTAAGAAAAAGGACATATGTCTACATTCTTTAGATATTAGATTTCATGGTTTTTTTCTTTGCCATGAATATCTATGTGATATGTCTTCGTAAAAGCTCTTTAAAACATTTATTGAATTCAAGGACAGGGAAGTAATTTGTATTCAGTCTACAAGGTAGAGAGATTATACGTATTTATTTGCATAATACTGAAGCATAAAAACCAAGACCATATTCTGTCATAAACAAAATAAGATTTTGCAGCTATTAGTAACGGGTGAATACAGGACCAAAGTATGTACAGGTACTTTATGTAGGAGGAATTATTATATGCTTGAGTGTAGCTGAATGGAATAATAAAAGGGAGTTTCTGCTAGGATTATACCTACAAATGAGTCTTTTTAGCTGTCAGCTTATGCATAGAGAAAAAAAATAGAAAATAAAAAATCTAAAGAGGTTTATCCAGTGTGATTTCAAACACAGCTGAATAGGGGTCAGGACTGCTCATTTTGAGAAGTATCAGGCTGGGACAAAAGCAGGGTACCCTTGAAACCTCATGTGGTCCCTGTGAAGACTGCCCACTGGTCCACACCCAAGTCCTCCCAGCTTATGATGCCAAAGGCATTTGGGCGAGCAGGGCGGAGAGCAGGAGTCAAAAGACTTCTAGGAGGAAACAAGGATTTAGAAAGTCTTTCTGTGGCACTGATCAGCAGAGAAGAGATGATGTCTGTTAGCCCAGCATTTCAAACATGAATTGCAGCTATGTAACAGTATCTCTGGTTCTGCTGGCACTGCCGAACACAGTTGTGGCCTAATGCACACAGAAAGATAATAGTACTGAAATGAAGATTGAAAGATCTGTATATTTGTTAACATTTCCAGTTACCACACGATGAAGCAAAAATGTGTCTAAAACATAAATGAAATTTACTTAAATATAAATGATAAACAAGAGATGGGAAGTTCTTATTTAAAACTAGGAAAAAAATCAAGGAAAAAAGTGAATACAGCAACAAGACCCATACTAACTCAGATCTGAGTTTACCTGGGAACCATCAGAAATGTGAAGCAGTCTCCTTCCCTTTATTTATAATTTTTGCACTCTATCTGTTCAAACACTACCTCTGATTAAATCTGCTGCAAGATCCATGTTCCATGGTAAGTTCATGTGCCGCAGTATATGGGATGCAAGTTAAATCATTCACAAAAACCTATTTGACAAAATCTCCCATTCAAGATGTTGAGAGGAACACACTTCTGCTTTAAGGGTAGCATAGAAATATCTGGGTATTTTCTCTTTTGAAATCTAAAGACCAGTTAATGCAGCCTGAAGACAGGTGTTAACATATCAATATGTCAACTCTGTGATGAGGATAAACAGAATCAAAAAGGTCAGAAAAGGTCCTGAAATTCAGAGAAGCTGTTGAAAAAGCAGTCTGAAGGAGCTTACTGTCTTATCCACATTCTGCCTAAACATTTGACTTTATTAGGACAAGGGAGAAAACAAGGATTTCTGTTCATTTTTAAGGGTCTTATATGTTTTCATCTTAAAGTGAACTTTGTAGGATTAAGCTAGTAGTGATGTTAACCTGATCACAAACTATTTATAACTCTAACTCTGTAAAATGAGTAGATATAATTAAGTTTAAAGCAAACTAACTAGACGTATTATGTACTAATTACTTTAGTGTTTACTGAATCAGTATTTGAAGCTGCTAATATTTTGAGAAAATTGTGAAGATGAGGATTGGGCAAATGGTTGCACTATTTTTTAAAAGCATGTTATATTATGTAAAAAGAAAAAAAGCTTTTTAATGTAAAAAAAAAAAGACTCTGATCATTCACAGGACTGTTCAAACAAAGCTTGAGTGAGCAATTATTTGCCTTTGAAGATTACTCAAGATGTAAAGCTTAGGTGCCAGTTAAGGAAGAATTAATTATAATTGTAGATGAAGGGGGCAAATAGAATAGATCTTAGTATAAATGTCAATGACTTCATAAACATATATATGTATCTGAATGCTTCTAGATGGATTACATTTGAAGAAATTACACAGCTAATACAGACACAGTGACAACAGCTGAGCTAAAGGCAAAGTCATTTGCTTTTGCTTTCGTTAGAAAGTCCCATTCCTTTCCATACTTTTTTTTTTTTTTTTTTTTTTGGGAGGAAACTTATGAGGTCTTTATTGGACATGGGGAAGTAATGATACATATAGATTTAAAAGAGCTGATTTAAATTCAATTTTTTCAAGCACTCACAAGAGCACTTCCATCATTACAAATTAGATCTGAAGCAAATGCTAACAAAAGCAAATTATATCTGGTAACGGTAACATAATATAAGAGTTCGTTTCAGGTTAATTTTTTTTTTTTTTACTTGCTGACTAACAGATGAGCTGGTTACTCTGTTGGTTTTTTTTGTTTTGTTTTGTTTTGTAGTGTTGGGGTTTGACAGCGTCACATATGAGTTAATTTTGTTTTGAGATCTTGAAGCAACTACAGATAAACATAATTTTAACAGGATATTAAGCCTTTAATATATGCAGTTAAATCTAAGTCTCATCTTGATTTCAAGTATACTATATTCATTCATGTATCGAATTGCAGGTAGAATTTGTTCTTCTTGGCAGAGTAAAATTTATTTTACTATAAAATTACTTCATTGTATTATATACATTGACTATAACCTTGTAAAAATACTGATTTATTAACAGAAATAACATATTATACATTTCCTAGATTGATTATTTTTCTAATTAAATAGGGCCTGAGAAATGGTTTTTTTAATGAAACTTGAGGATTTTGCTGTGAAATAGTAAAGATTCAAGTAAATATGTTTAAAATTTATGTTTTGCTAGCCATTATTTAGCAGCTTGAAGTAATTAAAGTTGTAAACATTTATACAACACTCTGAAGGAATTTACTGAAATGTCAAGTATAGGGATAGCTGAACTAGAATAATAATGGCCATTAGTAGCTCTACTTTGATTTTGCTTATTACTGGCCTTGCTGTCAGTAATAAGATAAAGAAGAAGATAAATATACTGAATAACTGTGTGTACTCAAACATGTCACCTCTTCCAGCAGTCTGCAGTAGTGGGGACCATTTGTATCTGTGTACGTTTCTCTGTGTAAATGTACATGAAAAAATTTGTTAAAATTTTAGCTTCATAGTAAGAAATATTTCTGCTGTTTGTTAAACATCCTTAAACTTAAAAATGCATCTTAAGGGTTTTCCAGTACTAAAGCGATATAATATTAAAATATAATATATTACTATAATTAATATAATATTATAAATCATATTATATGACTACCAAAGCAAAATAACTGGTCACATTTGGTCAGGAGGAGCCCAAACAATACTAAATGAAAACAAAAATAATGTTGATTTGTTAATAACTTTAAAATGTTAATCTTAGTTGCTCTTAGCAGTTATATTCCACCAATACATACAGATCAATCCTTGTTTTGATATGTGACAATACAGATTATATATATATAAGCTGAAAAGGTACTTTGAAATATGGTTAAATGGCTATGAGTCTAAAACTGCAATGCATTTTTTCAATGCCTGAGATGTGATCAGTGTGAAATAGATAAATCAATATAAAATTTCTATATTCACTTTCTCACTTCTGACTATGCTGAGCTGTACTGTGGACAACTCACACGCCTCTGAAGTGGAAAAAGGAGTCTTTGGATCTTCAGCGTCATACACACTATGTACACAGCTTCCTGTATTTACCTGTGGAATACTATTCTGATTAAAAATCTGGAGTTTCTGCTTTAAAATTTTAGATTCAATTCCTCATATATCTCACTGAGAGATCTCTGTTTCTTAGCTTTCTTGAACTGTGTTCCCCTGTCATGGCAGAGATCAATGCAATGTAATCTCAGAGCTATGTAGCTGCTCCTGGTATTTTTTTTTTCCTGTGAAGAGACCCACCTTATGTCTCTATTACTAGGAATTTCTCTTTTGCAGTATTGATGTACATTTTGGCCTAGAGCTGTAGGCTTCAGAGTTATCTGCCACTTATCCTTTGCCCTGATACCATGGCAAACAACCGATAGTTTTAAACCCTTTGAAGAGACAGTAATTTGAGCATTAGAACTTGAAAACGGTAAGAAAGCTTTCCCTTTTATTGGCCTCCCTCTTTATTGTTCTTTTTCCCTTGGACAAATTTTGTAGGGTAAACCTCAGTTACTTTTATTTAGTGTTAAGCCTTGATGTTTTCTTTTAGGTCAAGGAAGATGATGAAGTGCATTAGAGATGTTACTTGTGTCTGAAGATATGTCTTCAGAAGGGACAACAGTAGATATGAAATATCTGTTTGCCTATTGCTAGAAATAGAACTATGTATTTGATTTTCAGTATATCACACCTGGAAACACAGAAAACTACCACTAATGAGTTGTTTAAAGAATCACTTTTGCTGCCTTGTGAGCTCAAGCTAGTGCTTTTGTTTGGATCTTAACTACTTAAGGCAGGCTATAGCCAAACAAAATGAAAGAGCTGGAGGGATTTAAAATGGATGGCATCAAAAAGTGATGATAAAAGTGAGCTGTTTCTATACACATCCAAGTTAAATTAAGGATTTTAGAAAAGAATTATGGCCAGAACAATTAATTTTCTCTTATTTTATTCAGCAAAATTCTCTTCTGCTGAATCCTCTTTCTAAATTTCAAACTGCAATCCTGTAGTCTACAGCAACCCTCTGTAATGGTGTTGCTTCATTATTGTGTTCAATTTAGTCTCTCTAATTTTTGATATAGTTTTTGAAACAGATGGTGATAGCTTCTTGTCACAATGAAATTTTAGGCCTCTGAAAGTGTCTTAGATCTATTAATGTCTTTTCTTTATGACTTCTACACTTTTATGTTATTTCCTACACACCTAAAAATCCTCTAATATTCACAAAGAATTTCTGATCCATTGTACATTGCCTATTCTATTGCCCAAAGTCTGAATAAAATGATGCAACAGTTCTCTGCAGGTAACCAGAGATTTTTGTGTCCTTGTAACAATAAAGGACAATTCACTTCTGAACCTGAATGATAGGGTTGTATCAATTAGTTAACTTGTTTATACCTGTTTCTGGTTAGATAAGGAATTCTAGCTAAAGTGATGAAGGTTTTTGGACTCTGAATGTGAAGTAATTGATTGTCCCCCCTTTCATGAAACTCACACCTTAGGTAGGGAACTAACCTGTCTCAATAGCTCAGACTGAGTCAGATGGAGAGTTCATAGATCTTATCTGAGAGAACAGAGCTGTTTGGGGTTTTTTTCTTCATTAACTAAGACTGATTTCCAGATTAAAATAAGTAGCCAGCAGCTAAAGGCTCTCAAACTCAATTTACCTTGTAGCAATAGCAGAAGCTGCCTCCCTAGAGCCCATTTTTAGTTCAGAAAATATGCTACATGGAATTTTAAAGAATAAGATCTAAAGGTCAACAATAAGACCTAAAGCTGATGTAAACTTGAATCAGGAAAGCAGATACTCTACAAAAAAACATTTTGGACTAGATTCTAATGTCTGGAATCGGGACACTTGTGCACATGTGTGCCCATCTAGGGCTATGGCAACCTTAATGTTTCAAGTAACTTTGGAAGTTTTCTAGGTAAGATATATTTAAACCTCTTGCTCTAAATATTTTCCATATGCTCTGAAAAGATGCACGTGTATTTTCAGCTTGACAGTTTGATTTTCAGTAGCATGATAAAAAAGGCAACAAGATAATAAAGACTTCCTTCTTCGGTGTCTGTATTAGAATTAAGATAAGAGGGACAGTTTTCTTCCAAAGAGTATTGATTTTCTAAAACTTAAAAGATGCTTATGTCTTTATTCCTACTTGGAATCCTCTTGGATTTTTGAAATGAGTGCAGAGGTGTTCCTTCATAGCTGAAGAAAAAGCTGAAAAAACAGTACCTTCAAAGTTTCTAAATGAACAATCCATGCACTTTTGATTGATTTTTCTTGTATGAAGACTGGTAGACACAAGCCACTAAGAAAATTTCAGTGAGATTTGTCAATTCCTAGTCCTGGCATTGCTGCAGTTAGAGTTGTAGACAAGTGGAGGAGCTTGGTTTGGAAGAGCTCTCTGGAGGCCACCTGCTCCTGTGGCCTGCCCAGAGAGGAGCTGTCCTTCAAGTCAGGGTGAGCCCCACCAGCAGGACTTTGCCTGGCTGTGCTGGGAAGTCCTCAGGACACAGGCTTCATCACCTGTCCCAGTGCTCTGCTCCCAACAAGGAGGAACTGCTGGCTCCTCTGCAGATGTGTTGGAAAAAAACATGCTTTTTCAGAGAAATTCTGGACAAATATGATTTTAGATGCTTGAAATGTGCATATTTTATTTAGCATGCCAGCACTTTGAGTTATCGAGAAGTCAAAAAAATCCCATCGTCTGTTTATAAAAATATTTATACTGATATTTATCATACTGATAAGTATGATGTTTATCATTAGAAAGCATTAACTGAAATAGGTGTAGCAGGTAATATTTCAAGCCTGATTTATTACTAAAATTACTATAAGATTTACTTTCTTGAACTTTGTAAGAAAAGTATTTAAGACATAACTTTTTTGCTATATTAAAAATTTGCAGATTACCATCATTCACCTAGGGTTTGTTGGCTATAGTTTTATGTGTGTTTAAATTCTGATTTATAATGAAGACTCTTATGCAAATCTAATGCAACGTAAGAAATGCTTTTGAATTCTGCATGCTTATTATGTATGCCAAGAAAGAAGTTTGGTAAATAAAAATTTGGTAAATAAAGTTATCTTCCAGACCTTTTTATGATTAAACTTTTTCAGGAATGTCTTATCTGGTAATTTACTTCTGTTTGCTCACTTATTTTTTTTTCTAAGAAATGCCTCTATGGGCTTTCCTTTATTACAAACTATGAAGATGTGAAAGAATAAAAGTTACTTGTTGACTAGCTTCAGTGAAAGGTCTTTTGATAAAAACACACAAAAATATTTCCTCTAAATGTGGGAGGTAACAGAATGAAACAAGGATGGATCTTTCTAGTTCATACATAAAATGTTCTGTATTACAAAATAAATATAATTTTTTATGAAAAAACGTGTTTGTGTTGTGTGTACACTAAAAAGCCTTTAAGATTACATGACTTTATTATTAAGGTCAAAAGAAAAAACAAGTTGGAAGAGAGCTCAGGTAATTAGTTTTGAAATGGTGTTTTTTTAAGGTATTACCTCTGTAATACCTCCAACTTCCCTCATTTTAAAGCAATGCTCTATTAAGTTGATTAACTAGAAGAAACAAAACAGCACAACATGTTTTTAGTCATCAGAAATTACCTTTACAAGTAATCAAAATCCAGCAGATATTTCTTAAGTGTCAGTATCCATGAATCGTTCCATTCTGCCCTCCACTGTTCCTGTTTCTGGACTAGTGGATTGATTAAGGATTTGGTGTTTAGTCTGCAAACGCAGCCTCCAATTTATGTTTGTAAAAGGTGGACAACACTTCATTCTTTGGTATATTTCTCAATTTTTTTTACTTAAGCTCTTTAAGGCAGAATTTAATTTAGTAAGGACCATCTCTTTATTTTATGGTTTTTTTAATGTTTTCTGATTTCGTGTATATTAATCATTAAAGGTAGTAAGCTTACTTTTTACAATGTCTTCAATTTCCTGGTGATATAGAAGTGAAACTTTAGTTTTCTCAAAGATCAAGATATCCCTGTCAGAAGTGCATGAAAGTGAGCACCTCTGAAAAGGTTCTCAATGGAAATAAAAAAATGGCTAAAATAAAAGCCAAAAAACATTAGCTGTTCAGAGAAAAACTTCATGCATATAATTTCAAGAGCCAATTGAGTGAGCAGGGTGTATTTCAGAAAAGGTTTAATCTTATTATGAACATAAGCAATATTTATGCATCGAACTTACAAAGAGGAGTAAAGTTTTTAATTCATTGTCATGCTCCCTGGAAGAGTACTAGAGGCAGAATTTGTGTCTTTTGTGGAAAACTCTCTCCAATGCCTTGAAAAAATGTGTCCAGCAGACTGAACTTCTCTATAACACACTATTATTATTGCTTAATTACTTTTCAATATATTTTTCAAACACAAAAATTACAAGACTTATGTTTATTAGTCTCTTTTTGTTGAAAAAACACAAGAAAATCTAGCTATTAAATGATTAATTGGGTTTTGGCAATTGGAGAAGGGTCTTCCCAACACTCAGGATTCTAAAAAGTATCAATTTAATTGTAAAATTCCAAATCTTTCTGTGCATGCAAAAGAAAGACATAAATAAAAAGTGCAGGGAGAATTCAGAATTCAATGATTATGAGAATGCAACCTTCTTTTTTCTGTTATTGTCCTTGAGGTGTTTTGTTTTGTTTGTGGATTTTGAATTTTTTTTTTTAGTATCTGCATGCAGATTTAGAAAGTTTTATATTGAAAAAAAAAGAAAGCTGGACAGTTATCTTAACATTGGCTATATATAAGAGCAAAGCAGTGAAAGTAGACTCTGACCTCAGTCTCAGACTTCCATCCTTGTTTAACCTTCTCTTGTTCTATTAATTTGTTATTTTCGCAAAGAAAAATGTTAAAACATAACAGGCATGAAGAGTTGAGGAATGATATTCCCCACTATAAATAAGCAATTCTAACCAAAAATGTACAGAATTTCGTTATTCAAATTAGGTTTACCTTAATGTGACAAATGTTTCTTCTAAGCATATGTGAAACTGACAATGACCTTTTTATTTTCATAAGGCAATATATAATGTAAGAATAGATTGTTCTTGCAAGTGATAGGAATAGTAACACAAAAAGGATTCTGTCAATGTCACTCCTTTCTGAGGCACTTGAAAAATCTCTCTACCTGTATTTGATTTCTCTCCAAATTCACCAGCTGCTAATGTGAATTCTCAGACCACAGAAGCAGTTACTATTTTATAAAACAGCTAGAGAGTAATTTATATGTTTGTTAGTAACTTGCACACAGATTGCCCATAGAAGAAAAATACCACTTGTAGGCCTTGTAGAGTATTTAAGTACAGTTGTGGCAGTTCCAAATAGTTAAAACAGAAGGGTGTACACATTTTATTTTCATCCTTTGAATATTGATTTTCCCTTGAGTTCATATGCATTCAGTAGGAAAAGATTATTTTCTCTAGAAATTTTGAACAGAGCCATTATCTTGTTATCTTGCCAATGTCTTCTATAAGAGTTTCCTGTTCTTTTATACCACTGTCAAGTGATGTTACTGGATTTTCTTTTCACAGAAGAAAATTGCTTAAGTATAGGTATGGGTTACTATTTAGAATCTGAAGTGTCACGTGGCCATTGCCAGCTTATTAGAAATTTTGATTACAAATAAGAATTTGATCTCAAAATACATTTCTAATGGTCAAAAGTAAGAATCCTTTTGAATATAGGTATATTTAATTCACATATGCACATAGTTTGAGAGCTTCAGAGACAAAATTCTTTTGGCGTCTTTATTGATGCGGAATGCACAGCTTTCAGTGCTATCCAAGATGTTGTGCTACAGCCAGGTTAGTCAGGCACTCCTATGGTAAAATCTCTCATTGCAGACTACACACAAAAACCTTCACATGAAAAATGTATTTACTGGATGATATAAACAAATGAGAAGGAGCTGGAAGAAAATGAAAAAGGTTTGTTACTGTGTAAATATGTATAGTCTAAGATTTCTAGAGAAAGAGAATTGTAAAAACATAGAATAAAACATGGAAGAAACTGTGAAGTTTGAATGAGCCAAGTTCTATGGGTTATTTAAGTATTTGTTTCACTAGAGAAAGATAATTGGTCTATAAATTCAGATGTAAAAATATTTCTGACAGATGAGAAACTTAATATCCATAAAAAAATGAACTTGAATCTTCTGTCTCAATGTACCTAAACAACCATTCTGAGGAGGCATTATATAATATGTAAGTAGTGTGTCCATTGTGGTGAAACTACTGGAGATAAATCTAAATCCACAAGGCTTAATAAGCAATAGCATGATGCTGATCCATTAATATAATGTATCAAAACCTGGCTTCATTTGGAGATACAAATTCAACCCTGAAAATACTTCCCCTATTTCTCCTGCTAGCTTAGCTGTTGCATTTACCTTGTGAAAGCTCCTGGTTTAGCCCTTTTCTTGTGGTATGTTATCCTGATATATTTCACATACAGTATCACCAACGTTCCCCCATAAGAAACTGGACAATATTTTGCAGTTTTCATTTATTCTCCTTTATGGTACATACTACATCACAAAATGTGTCAGAATTAGTAAAAGTAAAATTTTAAAGTATTTTATATTCATTATTTCAGCTGAAACTACTTGGTCAGCTTTAACACAAATTTTGGAGGGCTTCTTCATGACCTTTAAATTCAAGTCTGTGAACTTCCTTCTGCATCTGTCAGTCAAGGATTTCACCTGACAGTTGGATTTAACCTTGGCAACAAAATGCTCAGCATGGAAAAAGGTTTAAACCTGCTTGAGCATACTCTTTTTTTCTCTCCTTGATGCCTCTCCATCTCTGTCATTTCAGTTAAGCTCCAAGAAACCATAATTGTGACCCAGGGCGGCATCAAATGGCACTCATTTGAGCCCTTGTTCCTGTAGTCTTGACTTAATATATCTGGGGACCCTCATTCTGGCCATAGGGTGATGGTCATATTAAGTTCAGGATTATGTCTGCACCATACAGAGAGACACAGGAAAGGAAAAGCAGCACATGATGCCCCCTATCTTCTTCCTCATTCTTCTGAATTAAGTTATAGAGTTTCTTGCAGCCTCAAGGCAGGAGGAGAGGAGCTGAGGGCTCACTCTGCTCTATTTCATATCAGGTATTCAGTGCATGGGAGGAGGGATACCTGGGATCAAGCTCTACAGGGATGACTCAGTGTATAACACTGAAGATAATCTCCCTGCCAGACAGCACCTTCATCCAAAGATGTGCATGGATGTACTCACTTGAGACAAGAGTGGTTGCACGCAAAAAGGTTTGGATGTAGGACAACGAAATTGTTGGTTGCCTAGTGAATACACAAAAGGATTCAGTGATTCAATGAACTGGAACAAAATTTAGGGGTTTAGCTTTTCAAATATATCTGAATATACAGACACCTGAAGCCTAAGAAAGACACAATTATATATGGGGATATAGTGTTTTGTGTGGTTTCAATGAGTTGCTTCCCAGCAGAGGGAGATGTGAACTTTTTAAACAGGTAACCAGATGATTCAGTCATTTGCTGAGCAACTAATTTGAATCGTATGTTCATAATTTACAGAAAGAAGCGTATGGTACAGGGTTTATATTGTCCAGCAATACCAGTATTTTTAGTGACCCTTCTTATTAACCTGGAGTTTTAAGGTACCACAGAGTAAGTATTTATGGCTGTAAAGTTACATTATTCAAATGTAACTAATGTTTGCTCATTTTGTTTTAAAGTGCTGGATTTATTGTTAGCAATAAAGCTAATTTTATTACCTCTACCGATAAAGGTCATTGATTATAGCAATTTTTCCTTTTTCCTTCCTCAGCCATCAACACTGGGCTATTTATTAAAAGAGACAAATAGTATTAGGATATTTTTGTCACCAGTTTTGCACAGACAACACATAACTTCATGTCATCAGCTTATTGATGGCAGAAGTGTAGTGATACTCTTTTAGTGGTATTGCCACAAAGAAGCAAGCTGGGAACAGCACAAGAAGCAGTAGAATAGTGTCCATTCTCCTATCTCTCTTTCTAATCCATATTAGAAGTAATCTGTATCACCATGTGCTGCCTTTACTAAGAAATTCAAGACAGAAAATGCAGACAAAAGTCTTGTTCTTTACAATTCCTTTGGCTTTTTCCAGGCCACCCTCCCTCCTCTTCCACCTTGTGGCAAGGATTCTGGGCATAAACTTCTATGTGAGCACAGCTGAATTATTAAGAGAAGTCTGTTATTAATAGTTGTGGGGCGTCCCAGAAGGGTTTTACTAATGACCAAACTATCATCAGACATTATTTAAACAATGTCTGAATGAAAGTCAAATGGCAATCAAACGGTGATTATGCAATAATCGATTTTTAGTCAAAGAATTATTTAACATCAACATGATAATTTTTCAAAATGTAATTTAGGCAGTAACTAGATGATGACAGACAATGATTTAGACAGCTGTCAAACGACTACTTCCTCCACTTCTAATACTTAAGTTTATCTCTGGCTGTATAAAAATAGTAGCATAGTTAGGTCTAATGCAAGCTGTCACTTACTTCCTTATAGATATCAGATGTCAAGTAAGGGGTCTCTCAGTCTCAAGGGGCAACCTCGAGAGGAGTCCCTCATCAAGGGGGAGTTCACCACCGTGCAGCCTGCTGTCACATGGGAGAGCCTGATGGGCTCAGAAAGGCTGCAGATTTTGTAACATGAAAGTGATTGTCTGATAGTCAACCTCCCCACTTTGGTGTGTGTGCAGGGGCACAGCTGTAGCAGTTTTAGCTCTGTATGGTCCCAGCTTGAGTTCATATCGTTGGCTGCTGCTTAGACACAACTAATTCCTTAATTCCTTAGAAGAGGCAGACTGGCACAGATCTCACAATTTGCACAGCAGTGCTGATTTCAGCCAGGACCTCTTGTCAGTGAGGGCTGAACCACAGCTCCAGGCACTTGCTCAGACTGGGTGGACCTGTTGCACTGCTCATGTAATTAGAGCCCCTGTAAAAGGGCTCAATCCAGGTTATCTATGCAGCCTTAGGGTTACTTTTGGTATGTGATTTATAAACCCACTAAGAGCAGAAGTTTGTGCTTCTGAAATAACTAATGTTCTTTATTACCATTGTCAACTGATATACAAAAGCTTTTGGTACATCATCACTATAAGAGTACAATATTTACTTTATAGTTTATTATAGCTGTGGTAAACATACAGGGATGAAGTTGGTTTCAGTGCATGTGAACATGAAATATCATATAAAGATATGTTAATGACTTGAGTAGAGCTGTACTGTCTTATTACTGCATCTAACTATTGCTATATCTGTAGTATATGTATGGGCTAATATTGTTATACTCGTGTAATTTCACTTAGAAACAAAATATTGTAGTGATTTCCTCCTTTAAAATGATCACCACAGAACATTTCTCCAACAAACATTACTTTAGACAACAACGTGCTATACACTACTGGAAATAAAATTTAAAGTTTAATTAATAAATATTTTTGAAGCTAAGCTTCTTTATATTCAAGTTTCTTTTTGTCTATTAAAAAAGAGAAAAAATAGAAGATTAAAAGCAATTCTCCAATATTCATTAACTGTATAGAGTGGCATTTAAAATTGAGATTATGTATATAATACAAAATCCTATTATTATATTATAATATATAACATATATACTATATATGTAATATAGTGTATTATATTATATATATAACTTTATTACAATATATACTATATTATATTATTATACCTATTGTATAAGGTGCACCCATATTAGAATGGCACATTCTTATCTATGAATAAATATTATGAAAAAGCTCAATTTAGTGAAATATTTGGTTATTTTAAAAAGTTTCTTCATAAGCTATTAACTGTACATATTCCCTCAGATACCACCATTAACTATGTTGTTCTAAGAAAACCTTGGCATAACATACATATAAAGAGTACAGGATTTGTTTTGAAGCTCTTAGTGTTTTTCAAAAATAGTAGAGTGTAACCTCTCTTAATTTGAACTTTATTGCTTATATTCACCTGGTGCCTCTTTTTAAAAAAAAGAACGAGAGAGAATATTTTGATTTCCCCACAAAAAAACCCAAACAAACTTACTGTCAAGTAACATTACATGGGACAGCTCATCTGAAGTTTCTGCTGGAGTATATTCTTTCATCCTTTGAGAACTGACTCCAAAATAAATGCTCTGTGAGCTCAATTTCCTTGTTTCTATCGAGTTTTCCTTTTTAATTCTGGCCGGAAACTGGAATTATATCTCTTGGAATGTGCAAGGTATTGGAGCAGTTCTATGATATGAATAAGCTGATCAAAAAGGTGGCCAAATATGGTCTTTTATAGTTTTGTCTTGTTTTAGAAGTATTTCTTAGAAAGCAGATTTGCAAGAGAAAACAAGCTAAAAAGAAATTGTAAAACACTGCAGATTTTCGTCCGAGCAATTTCTTCACTGTAGGCAATAATAATGCCCAGAACAAAGAAGCAACATAATTTTTAAATAGGAAATGCACAAGGGATGGCTACCCTTTGGCTTTTTTCCTTTGTAACATTTATCTTCTGTATATATATTCTTAAAAACAAACCACAAACAACCAACATTTCCTGAAATGATAACCCCAGGAGAATTTGAAGCAGCAATACAGTAAATTTTGTCTTCTATTATTGTTTCTAGGTTAAAAATATATACTTCCTCAAAGCAGACAGTGAATGTCTTTCTAATGAAAATTATCTTTAGAACAGTTCTAAAGTAAAAAGCTGTCCAGAAAATATAGGACTACTGAAAGAAAATTATTGAGATATCTTTTCTGATACTAAGGTGGTAATTATTTTGTAGTCATTGCCTCATTTGTGAAGTAATCCAATTTATTTCTGGTTTAGCCAATAATTTTCTCTTCTTAGAATGCCAAAAAATTGCTGAAGACCACAAAATCCCCCTATGCATAGTTTCATATTATCTATAAAATCTATTATGGAATAATGCAAAGATTTCAAATCAGTGCCAGATATTCTGTTTATAATAAATCTATTTGCATTTTTTATTTCTAATTTTAACAATGTATTTAATGATTCTCCAGGTTTTTAGGTGAATCCTGGCAAGTTTTGAGGCTTTTAGTTGCTTGCATCTCCTTTACACTTATGATGATTTTTTTTGTGTGTGTTTGTCCTCTACTAGAATATAATTCTCTATTGAACAGATTTGCTTAAAATGTTTCCTGGAGATGTTTGTCATTTAACGTGCCAGTTTTTCCAGGGCTCTAGAAGTTGTCTGTTTTAAACCTATTTTCAGTATCTTCCTTTAATTTTCCCAGGATAAGCACTTTAAGTTTTTATTCCAGTTTGGATATGAAAATTCACATACACAGATTTCTGTAGTTACTCTGACTTTGCTCTAGTGTTTAATACTCCTGTTCAGAGAAAAAAAAATAAAATTAGCATCATATGTACGGATTTCTTATCTTTAACATAATAACCTCATAAAGCAATTCAAATCTGGGTCTTATATTTGTTTATTTACTCAAAAAAGCTCTACAGGAAAGGAAAAAAGACATAGAGAAAAACTTATTCTTAGGAGTTCAACCTCCATTTTGATAGATGTCCTAATTTCAATCCAATTTTTAATAATTTATAAAATATATCTTTCTCCATTTCATATAAGCTCTATGGTTGTTCTGAGGTTGTGATTCATACACCTTACATGTTCTTCAAATCTTTTCCTTCCCCTTTTTCTCACTACCTGAATAAAATTCAGGTTTTCTGATTTTAACGTAAAGTATATATATATATATATACATACATACATATATATATGTATATATGTATATATATATATATAAATGTCTAGTTTGTCTCTTTCAGTGCTAAATATTTGATGTTTGGAAACTTTAAACCTTATGCAGATTCAAATTCGATGCCTTTCAATCACAGGTTTTTGAGATTATGTGTCAGGATTTTAAAGGATGGTTCACTTTCCACGTACTTAGGATAATAAAAGGATTCTGGTACAATGTGTGGACCTCTGGTTGTGATAGAAATCACACAAGTAACTGACCTTTGGGTTTATCGTGCCATTCCTTTCCTTCCTTGTGTCTTTCCTTCTCGGACCTTTCCCACTTCCATGGAGTACAAGCAGCTTGAACAGATCAGAGGATGACTGCAGTAGAAACCAGACAAGGCAGTGTTCATCGTTATCTCTTTCCTCAATATCTTCTAAAATCTAAAGGAATTTTTCTCTACCTACTAGATAATGACTGGATTGTCTTTTTTTTTTTTTTTTTTTTAAGTCATAAAGATCCAAATATTTCCTAGTTAGAAATGTAAACAATTCAAAATATTTAGAGAAGAGAAAGAATTAAGTAAATAAATAGTAGGAGCCACTAGAGCCATTCTGGATAGGAAGTGTAGAGAAATGAATTTAAAAAGGAGGAATAAAAGAACCAGAGAATAAAACTAATAATAAAAAAAAATGTACCTGGATCCTTAGGAATTCTACAACATCATTTGTAGAGTGAAATTCAAACAAAATTTTTGTATAAAACACAATAAACCCTCATTAGTGCTGATTTAAAATATATCTCAAGTATCCCCAATCTTGAAGAGAGACTTTTTTTTTTTTTTTTGTATAGAACTCAAAAAGTGCTTTAATAAGGACTGTTGCATTCCCTGTCTTAAGTGTAACACCTAAATGGACATTTAATAAGAGTATAGTAAAAAGAGCTTGTTTTCTTTGCTCTTAAGCACAGTAATAATGCATGTGACAACTCTAATTCTGCAGATATAAATGGAAAAAGCTAAGCAAGCAGGATTTTTTTATTATATTTATTTGCAATGATCATAGCTTGGCAGCTTTTTTGTCAAAATTCTAGTTATGCACATACGAGTCACATACAGTGCTCAGCTGAATTCTGCAAAACAAACAAAACAAACAAAAACTGAAACCTCCTCAACTCCACAACAATGTGTACATAGCAACAGAGACATCATTACCAGGCATTGTAGAAATACATCCTGGACACAGCTACAGTTTGCTATTCAAATGGATTATAAAAAAAAATAGGAAAAGAAGGTTTTTAATTAAAAAGCAGTGTAACTTCTAGTCTGGTAACATTTTTCCACCAGGGATAAGGGCTGAGATTTTCTGCTGCACAGTATATGAACAGAACTCAAATAATTCCACTTTAATTTTACACTTAACTTCCAGAGGGATTTCTTACAGTTTTCCACACATGATTCATAGGATTTTTGAAAATCTAAAGACACCATCATAAAATATGCAGTAACCAAGGATCTTCTAAATTAATTATCACAGTTTACTACTTTCAAAATTAAAAGAATACAAACAAACAAAATATGTGCATTCCCAATGTACTGTGCAGGCTTCTGTTTATTTTTCTGAAGTCACAAACTTCCAAAAAGATTTGTAAGACCACAGAAAGACTATTGCCATGATTTAATAATTAATTGATCTGAACTACCTGTGGGAGTTTTGCTGTTGTTATTTGTGGATGATTGTTTGTGGTTTGTTTTCTTTGGTTTGGGTTATCTTTTTTTGGTTTTGGTGGGTTTTTTTTCTATTTTTTGGTGTGGTTTTTTTTTTTTTTTTTTTTTTTTTTTTTTTTTTTTTTTTTTTTTTTTTTTTTTTTTTTTTTTTTTTTTTTTTTTGTTGGAGTTTTTGTTGTTGTTTTTTTCCCTCTTCTTAACAACCCACATTAAAACCTTTTTTGGGAGGAAAAGGAAAAAAAATCCTCTGCTGAATGGTGCCCTATGTGGGAGGATTGTATAAAACCCACTTAAGCAGTTTTGACATTAGATGCTTTATTCTTTCTGGCATTTAGACCCAGGCACTAAGAGGAACACAGTAGTTTCATGGATGTCTTTATGCATAGCAGCATAACTGATTTAATTACAAGATATACTATACTGTAATCTTTTGGGGTGAGTGGGTATGTTTAACACATTGTAGGCATTAATGGGACACAGCTCATAATAAAAAGAAAAACCTAATGAAAAAAAAGAAAGGTAGAATTTCTGTTTATTCACTGAAATTCAGTTGCCAGTTGTTACCTCAAAATACTTTTGTCTCTGCAGAAAAATAGACATTTTAGTGTCATATTCATCTGACCTATTTTATCTGTCTGCTTTATTATGAGGTGAATCACATCTAAAGGGTTCAATGCCTTATGGGAGAACCTCATCAGACAGCTCAGATGTGTGCATACATATTTTGTCAGATCAAATAATAACAAGAACAGACAGACAAACCTGAATTGGTTGAATTTGTGTTGAAGTTATTCTTACTTATGCAGGGAAGAAGAGTGGGAGGTGGCCGACAGCAGTGACACAACCTATAAGTGGAATTTTAGTGTTGCATAAAAGGATTTAACAAAAATAGCCTTCACAAGCCAACATGGAGAGAAAATAGGGCAATTTTCCCAAACTAGCATTCAGCAGACTCTGAGTGACCCTTCAAAGGCAGTGACCACAGATGCCCTGAGTGAAATAGGGGTCTGTTTTAGGGTGAAGCAAGTTCACTGATAACTTATATAAAGAAGGAGATGAGTATCAGAGCCCTAGAGGCCTGAGGGAAAGAAAGGCATCATCACGTAGTGAAAGTTAATGCTCTACTCCATCAGACCTGCTGAGCATGATGCTCACATCTTCATCTATTACTTGGAGGAAGTATTTATCCCAACAGACCGTTTGTGCGGGTGAACTTTCATGTTGGTGGGAGGCAATGGTAGGTGCTGTAATCCAGGAGGTTAGACATCAGCGTTTATTTAGCCTTTGAAGGAAAACTGCTTGTTGCTACTTCCTGACCCTGTAGCTGCCAGTCAGAGGTCTGACTAAAGCTATTTCTTTACTTTGCTATCAGTAACTGTGATGCTGAGCTGAGGTGTGTTTCTGCAGAGCATGCTTGACCAAGGAAAAACATGAAATACAACGATATTATTAAAGCTACTACAGTTTAAGTTGTAATATTCCAACTTTTCCTGCTATTTACTTCTTGTGCAACTGAAAAAAATATTTTCAAAATCTCTAATAGAGGTGAAAGGAAGAGCCATTCACAAGAGCTGGCAGGAAGTATTTGAAAGAGAAATAATCAAATATTAAAACGTGCAAGAGTGAAAATTACGCTGTCTCCCAGTGACCATATGTTAACAAGCAATTTGCAGAGTACAGACTCTTTTTCACAACAGATTTCAAAATTTCTCTTAGTTCCAGATGAGAGTGAAAATAGAATGTTTTAAGTTTACTACTGTCATAGTTTAATCTCTGCTGGCAGCTGAGCCCCATGCAGCTGCTCACTTGCTTCCTTCTGCTGAGATGGGGGAAAGAATCACAGGGTAAGAGGAAGAAAACTTGTGGGTTGAGATAAAAACAGTTAATGGAGAAAGCAAAAGCTCTGCACTCAAGCAAAGCAAAATAAGGAATTAATTAACTGCTTCCCATGGAGTGATGGATTTTGCTGGGGTAGAGTCAATTGCCTTCACAGTGACTGGTGTGGGGCTGTGCTTTGTACTCGTGCTGAACACAGGGTTGATAATAGAGAGATGTTTTCGTAATTGCTCAGAAGGGCTCACACAGAGACAAGGCCTTTTCTGCTTTTTTTTGTTGTGCCCTGCTGGTGAGGAAGTTGGGGGTTCTTGGGAGGTTGGGAGGAGACACAGCCAGGACTGATGACCCAGACTGACCAAAGGGGTATTCCAGACTATGTGACATCATGCTCAGTGTATAAAGTGGGAGGAAGAAGGAAGAAGGCAGGAATGTTTGGAATGATGGTGTTTGTCTTCCCAAGTAGTGGTTACATTCTATGGGCCCTGTTTTCCTGAAGATAGTTGGTATTGTTAGTTAAAAAGCTCTAATAATTCTTGGACATAATCCATTTAATTTTAGTGTTTCTACTTCTGCCAGGTAAATTGCCAATGCTATTCTTTCTCAGATTTATGTCCATAATTTCTTCTCATGTTAATATATTCTTCCTTTAAATTAATGGGGTAATACTTCTATTTGCCATCATTTTCATTATATAGTGCTACCTTTTATTAATCACAAGAAAACTGATGTTTTGCTTTAAAATAGATATTATTATAATTATCACTCTACTCAGAAATTAGGATGACCACAAAGACAACTTTTAACAATGGTCCATTAGACCTGTACCTCTGTTGACAGACATGAGTTTTCCCTCTGTTTTTTGACCACAGAAGCCTCATGAATATCAGAGTCCCAAAAAAAGACATATTTTAGTTGATTTCAGCATACTGTATGGCTAGATGTGGGATAGATAGAATCTAACACTGCTTGGCAAAGTAGTAAGGCTTTCAATCTTCTATAGAGGAAAGTATACATTTAAATGGGTAGTACCATTAAAAATAGAATTCTACTTCTCACTGGATACAGAGATAGAAGAATGGTCATCTTCGTCATCTAAGCACTGTTTCATTGCCTCTTATTTTATGCAGCGAATACTTAAAATGTCCATTCAAATTACAGTGTAACACAATCTAATGAATGTCAAATGCAGCCTTTTCCAGTACAGTGAACATTACAGAAAGTAGCTGTAAAGTACTGCAGTGCATTTTGACACAATTTTAGTCAAGATAAAATTGAGTAATTTGCATTTAAATGCAGTATAATAAAAAATTTACGAACTTGATTCTGCCTTAAATTGTATAGATGTGAAGTCTTTCTGGAATTTCAGTAAACTCATGTAAGTAAGCCTGTCAGTGGAAATATCATGCCCACCAGGTCACTAGTGTTCGGATCACTAATATTTGTCAAATGCAGTTTTTAGAGAGTAAATAATGAAATTAAAAAAAAAATTGCTAGTGACAATGGACTCTAAAATTTTATATCATCTGAAAACTTTGGTCCTTTTTGTATTTAGGGTCCTTGCATTCTGAAGTCATGTTATTGCCAACCACTTCATAAGCTCTTTAGCAAAGTTAAACATTTTCAAAATGTCAAAAGCTCTTTTTATTAGCAGTAATGAAATTTCGAAAGTGAGCTTCAGAGATGCAATATTTTTCAAAATCTTTGCTAATTGAAAAGATTTTCCCCAGCATTGTGTAGTAGACATTGTTAATATGACATCTATTAAGCAGATACTTAGAAACCATAAAAAATTTTCCTAACATTTCCAATTCTATTTTTAAACAATTAATCATCAAGCTAAACTTTAAGAATAAAAAGATTTAACTCTACTGTTATGTCCAGGAGAAATGAGGTCTGAAATCAATAGTCAAGGAACCACCATAGTGACCACTCGATGAAGCAAATATGTTAAAAGGACTTCAATTCCCTCTATTCTCTTCCCTACAGTTTTTACTCAGCCTTTACTGGTGCAAAACCCACATTATTGTCTATAAGAGAACATCTGCAGCAAGGTTAGAGTAAAGCAACATCATTGCTTCTTTATTAATCCTGAATATTGAGTAAAATCTCTTCATTACTTATATTTTTAAAAATACAACTCACAACAAACTTTTTCTGTTTTTAAATGCTGAACTATCTAAAAAACATTTCATTTATTAACTTGTTCCTGAGGTTCAAAGTAAAGCTGGAAGAATACTGATTCTCTTTCAAGTTGAAGTTTGAACTGTAAAAACTAGGTAAAAATTAGTTCAGATGGAACTAAATTATTTTTAGTATTATCTTTGACAAAGTGAAAACCCTGCCAAAAAAGACAATGCAAATTCTCCAGTCAACTTTATAATTTTGTTATAGTTGCCATAGTAAGTCTGAAAAACCTGTTAGCAAATGAATGAAAAATTGACAGGAGAGAAAATACAACTTTCAAACAAAATGTTGTAAAGTTTATATAAAATTGTTTTGATGTTTCCAAATGAGCATTTTTTTCTCCTTTAAAACCTCTTTAATGGTTTCCAGGGTTTCTTCTGCCTACCACTACTCCAAAATCCCAACATTTTTAATGATTAAGATCTTTTCAAATGTTCAATTTTTGGGAGAAAGAATTCCTGGCTTGCCTGGTGTAAGCAAAGGTTTGAAACGCTTATGTAGTATCAATGGCTTCTAATGCTGTGGAAATTTCATATTTTTTTATATAGTGAGTAAGAATTTATGTGGGGTTTAAATGTACTTCCTGAAAGAAAATTTACCAGAGTAATTTTTTTTTATAAGGTTTAGTGTACAAACTCTCTAGGTCTTCATATGATGAAAGATAATAAAGAAAAAATACAGAACAATTGAGCTAGCTGCAATCTTTGTACAGAAAACCTACAAGAATTACAAAATAATTGGTCCCCACATAAATTGAGCTGTAGGAAATATCAACATAAGGAAGGTTGGTAAGAATTTTTCTTAGGACTATGAAAAATTATACCACAAGAATTTAGCTTATTATTCAAAACAAAATTACAAAATATTTCCAAATATTTTGGAAATATTGCCATTTCCACAAAATCTTTCCCTGAGCAAAACCTTTGGTTTCTTTTCTGAGCTCTGGAATGCAAAACCCACCATTTTTGTGGGGGTAGAAAGGGAATGATAAGGATTTGCAATACTGGGAGACACAGGTCAGCAATATTTCAAAAGAGAAATAATAAATAAATAAATAAATAAACAAACACAAAAAAAAAAAACCCAAAGGTAAAATTACTTACTGTTACATCCTGTTTATATTCATCACCTGACAACTTTAAGGAACTCTGGTTTTGAACAAGAAGAATAAGAATTTTTATACTATCTGGGACTATTTTTCACATATTCCAAAGGAACTACTCTTGATTACTACATATGATAAGTCCATAAAAATATATGTATTATCCAATTCAATTTCTGATTTAACTTCTTAAATTTAAGGTTCTTGAAGTTTTGCCTTAACTTTCCAAACCTGCTCTTTTGTCTTCTCTCTGTGTTTGGGAGCACATGCTTTTGTATGTATATATGTGTGAAGATATCAACATTATTAAAGATGTCTTTTGTTTCTGAGGCAATCTAGATCTCTGCAACAATAAATCCACAAGTGATTTCATTTATCATGCCAAATAACTGCCTGTAACTTTCCTCTAAGCTTGGATGTCACAGAGACTCTGCCATGAGTTCCTGAATTTTGCCTTTTGACTCACGTGCTGTCTTATTTCATTAACAGTCTTGACTGAGATGATTCTGCTTTGGGAGCAAAATTCTAGTCTGTTACAAATTCTGGTCTGTATAAACCGCATGAGAGTTCTCTGAACTAGTTATAGATTATTTATACCTGTCCTGGTGCCAGATAACCTAATCCTAATAATTTGATCAATAAATTTTTAATTATTATATTGTGTTGCAAAAATTAAAACTCACCTGGAAGTACAGAGATGGGGAATAACTCTTTGTTACAACTTATACATCCAGTATATCCATCTTTTTTCATTTTTTAGACCTTAGCATTTCTAATAAAAAAGAAATAGTCTCAGTCTTCATTAATAACATAACACTATTTATATCCAAGGATCAACAGAGCACTAAAGATGTCACGGTCTTACCAAGTTGATGTCTTTCTAGAACAGACAGTCCTGTGGTGTAAATCCAGGAGATGAATGCATAGAAGCACCCAGTTTTGTGCACACCTACTCTAACTCAGGTGAAAGTAAAGTATCAAAGCCTAGAACAGCCTCAAACATTGGACTCTTACAGGAAGAGTGAATATTGTAAATTTCAAGTTTTTAAATTGGTAGGGTTTTTTTCTCGTTTGTTTGTTTTGGTTTTTTTGTAGTTCTTATTTGGTGGAAAATATTTCCTGCTTTTCTTTCATGTATGCCATTGGCTGGTGGCTGACAACAATAAGAATACTCTCAAGTTCTCTTAATCATTTTTTTCTACCTTGTAAGGTTTTTTTAGACTGGCCACATTTTCCTAGCATAAATCTCCACATTAGGTTATTTTCTTCATCTTATGTAATGATTAATCATTTGCTTTAAAAAATGTGAGGGAGATGACTCTTTATGAGGAGAAAAACTTGTAGGTTCTACTGTGGTATGATGAGGGAACTATTACAAATATGTTTTTGCAACAATTCTGTCTTCCTATCACATTTTGAAAATTGAAGTGCCTTTTGTGGAAGGCTAATGGAGAAAGAACAAAAGAAAAGAAAACATAACTAAACTGTAAATTAGTTTTAGAGTTTATCAAAATATTTAGCAGAAAGTGGTTTGCATCCATCATCTACCCCAGAGCATTAGTCATATCAATGTTAGTCATTGAGGGATGATTTTCAGCAGTGTTCTAGGAAGCTGGGGTAGAACCACTTATTTTACTGCTTCTCTTGGAGAATGAGGTCAGTTTCATGATTTTTTTTTTCTTTCCTGACTCATCTTTTGAACATTACTCTAGACTTCGATAATTGAGATTCATATATTTTTCTTTTTTCTTTTTTTTTTTTTTTTAAGGGAGCGACAGCCCCCAAGATCCCCCCATATATTTCCCTTTCTATTTCTACTGTAAAACACCCTGAGATGCTAGCTACTTTTTTCTTTTTCTTGGCTATAATAACTATATTGTTTTGTTTTATCATTTATTTTAATCATCTTGCTCAAATTACATACACCAAAATATTTTTTCACCTTTTCACTACCTATCACAATTGTTAGCTGAGTCTAGACATATCATCTGACAAACATGGCTGAAAAAAAAAATTCCCATTTTCATTCAGAAAGAGTAGATAAACCTGAAGTACATGAAGGCGCTTTAACCCCAAGGTTTAGTCCTGATCCTAGACAGAATGATTTAATCTGGAGATCTTTCCAACAGCCTGTGCTTGATTTTTTTGGTTCTTCTCCCTGTACTATACAATACTGTTGTAAAACATATCTTTTAACAAAACAAATCTTTCATAAGGACTATATCCTTATATCTAGAATGTTCTCCTAAGAGAATCCTCTATATTATGGCATTCCATGGATTCTTATGGATATGGTAACAAAACTACTGTCTTGCCATTTTATGAATTCACAACTGCAGGTAATAAACACAAATTATCACATGCCATGAAGTTCTAGCAAATGTGAGCTGAAGTATGAGGCAGACTGGATGAGAAAAAGTCCTTGCATTGAAAAACTTGCATCAAAAGCTATCGGAAAATTACAGGGCTAAAGTAGCTTCTGCTTCTCATTTCCAAAGTTGTGGTGTATTTAGTTTTCATTGGAAACAACACAAGTATATGTACAAACACAATCTGACTAGGCAGTGAAACATATTTTGCAGAGAAATAGATTTTTAAATGTGTACCTGTCAATGTAGTGCTGTAAGATAAAACCTTGGAGACCCGTCGAGGCTTCTCCTGTGGATATTTCACTGTTCCAATGAGAACATTCATTTTGTTTACTTCTTCTCAAACCCACCTCTATACTTTGAAGATCATCAAGGTGAAATATGACATGTTATATGAATTTAAACTTCTGTCTACTGAAGAAACTAGCATCGCATATCCTTATTATAGTAAAAAGGGGAAGAAGGTAGCATTTCAGGATATCTGCCCCCTGAAAATGCAATTCTTCCTAAACTCAGCAATGCATTAGTGAACCATTAGTTTTTAAGGTATGTTGCTAGACAAGTGATAGACAAGGAAGAATATTACTGGAATAAAAAGCATATAATAGAGTCCATTACTAAGTACATTCATATCACAATATTTTTGGCAGCATTATGAAAATTAGCATTTTTTGATTGCTGCTAAGAGTGGCAACACTTTTTTTATGTCTTGGTCAGTCTTCTGTGTTTCCCAGCATCACTTAATATTGGAACAGAAAGTGTTCTCATATTTAAATTCCAGACTCTAGTGAAGAGGGGAATAAATATGAAAGACAATGCAACAAGCCTTTATTACATTTCTTTTTGATTTTTCTTAAAACTGTGCAATTAGAAAGTTCAACTAAGCTGCTTTAGTAAGAGAAAATAAGAAAAAAATGCAATTAAGAAATAGAGATGATTTTAAGGGTATGTAAGAATAAAAGCTATAACATCAATCTGACAGAAGATACATTTGCAAAATAATTGTTATATAAGTAATAGCACAGCATAAATATCAGGAAAGAACATCAGTGTAGGAAAGTGAAAGAAAGTAATCAAAGGGAAATGTTCCCAAATGTTTACACTTGCTGATTTGATGCACTTATTTGACTCTCTTTTGGTGTTCTGATTGCCTGACAGAGGAAGAAATAACAGAAGAAAATGTTTGTTTTTTAACTACTTGTTACACTTCAGGGAGGGAGATAGACATTCTCACATGGTGTATCATAGATTGTCAGAACAAGATGTATTTGAAAAGAGGAAAATGAATTATATACTCAGAATCCCCAGTGCTTCATTCAGAGTTACTGGTTTATTGTTACTTTGAAAGACTAGGGAGATCATCAGTGCTGTACTGTAGACATTGAGAAAACTGGGGCACTGTGTTGTCACAAAGTGGTAAAAAAAATCTAGGGGACTTTTTCTCTACTGAACCATTTTCCTATTACCTATATTATAATGGGCAGTTCTCATGTCAAAGCTGGATTATTCACTTTGGCAATTAAATTATTTATTAAAATTATTCAGATGAACTTCCAAAAAAGATTTATTTCAAAAGAGGCCAAATTACAGTAAGATATCTAGTGAGAATCAGGTCTTAGCAGCAACTGCTTGCTGATGAAAATACATTGGTATATTCTCAGTTACAGGTACAGTGTTTCTATGCAAGGACAAGGCACTTGTTCCCTGAAATAGCAGATTCTCAAAAGTACTTGAATGAGAATAAGTATATGAAACATCTCTGACATGAATGTGAGACCTTTCCATTCATGTTATGAGAGAAAATAAATAGAAACCTAATTTATACTTAAACAGTTACAGTAAGCATTAAATAATTTTTGGCAGCATTATCACATCTATAAAGAGTAGAGTAACCACATGAGTACTAAAATAAACACTAGATTGGCCTGTATTTTGAATGGCAACTATTCTGGCTGGACAAGACACTTCAAGGGCACAAAGTGAGGGTCTCACTGAAATACATTTTAGTATGATAGCTTAAAACTTGAATAATAAACCCAGATTCTCATTCTTCAGCCAATATATTTCACTTTATGTTCTCACATACCTTTTACGTCATATTTTCCTATGCTGCGAAGACATAACAAAGAGTAATGTTTTGGAATATTTTGTTTTCTACTCTTTCCTATTAGCCAGTTCTTTTTTCCTCCTTTTCTTCTTCAAAGTCTCCCCTCTCTCAAGCCTTGCTCCAATAAATTGAATCTTCTTTTTTTTTTTTTTTTTTTTTTTT
>VWZU01005103.1:1372453-1403213 GCA_013397095.1 Sterrhoptilus dennistouni | reverse complement strand
ACATCTAAGTCTCAAAATAAATCTGGGATAATCACTTTATATTTAATGGACTGATACCTTTCAATAGTTGCTCTTTCACTCACAGACTTAAATTACCAATCATTAAAAACATACTGCTTGTTTAAAATCCCCACTTGTTAGATTTTATATAGAACAAAAAATAGATACAGGGTTTTCTAAACTAAATAATTTAATAGACAGCAAGAAGAAAAGCCCACCCACATGTAGTGAAACTAAGGCATTGCAAGGAACGGGGTAAAATGCATTTTGAAATAAAAATAATTAAATACTTTTTTCATACCTCTTATACTGGAAAAGATGTTTTGATGAGTTATGGTCATTAACCTCCTGTGAAGTAAACAGTTAGATTGCTCCTATGAGTAGAACTGTTATTTGTACTAAACTGCCAAACTAATGAGGTTATTTGAAACCATGACAATACATGTTTATTGATGTTTATAAATTGTGAATTTGACATGATAATAGCTCATCACTGGTAAGGATAAAATTCATAAGTACTATAAATTAAAAAGGGGCCTAAAACAAGCTGGTTTTGTTTTCTTTCATCATACTTCAGACCAAGTTAAAAAAAGACTGGCAAAGTAAGATCTGATGCTGATCCTGTTCATAATAAAAGACATGCTTCCTTAGAGCCAGATTTCAGCCTCTGGTTTTCAGCTTCCTACAGTGCAGCCAAGATCAAAGTAGGATTATTATAGCACCAATGTTAGATAGCAGCCATTAGAAAATGCTGGAAACAACAGTCATTGTACACAGGAAAATTTATCCCCTATATGAAATAAAAAAGTATTTTTTAGTTTCATCCCCAATGCTTTTGAAAAATTGAAACAGGCTGAGACAGGAAGTCTCATATTAAATTTTGCACTCAGACCATGAAATATAATCACAGATTATGAAAGAATCTGCTCACAAGTGACTTCTATTCACTTTTGCTTTGTTTTCTAAGTGCTGCTGGCCAAGAAGATAATGGAAAGGCACTGAGTGAGTTTTGTTTACATAGGAGAACTTTCCTAGTGAGACTAATAAAATTCTGTTTAGACACTTTTATTAAAAATACGACCTCATATAACGATCTTTTAAACTACATCCTACCTGATGTAAACCAAGGTGAAAAGAAATATTGCTCATATCAGTAAGGTATTTTACAAAATCTATTTTACCTAAACCTTGAGGACAGTTCAAATGCACATACTCACCCACTGGGAAACAGAACTATCAGGGGATAATTCTCTTCCATCACAATTTTCTCTCCTAGGAACATTGTATTTGCCATGGACTAGGAAGTGGCACAGTCAAAGTCATGCCCAGTGACTAGTCTATAGTGAATTGTAACTCTTTGGCATATTTTTATGGTTCTGAGCTTTAATGTAGTTGAAGAAGATATTAGCTCAGAACTTAGTATTTCTATTAACTGAAGATTTTATGCCAAAAAATCTTTTGCATGTATTCAGGATCTAGAGGATTTTCCCCCAGTATGTGCATTTCTTATTGGAATGTTCAAAACACTTCAAGAATTCTTCAATCCAGATTAATATTTCCTATAGGTACTCCTCCTGTTTAATTAATTACTAATGCTGAATTCTGAGCCTAAAAGTATGATGATTTTGTTTCCTCTATTCCTTTCCAATTTCTCAGCAAATAGATACAGGGGCTGGATGGGTAAGAGAAAGATCTTTCTACTGTTCTTCACTGTTCATCTGCAGAACTATTTCAGACAAAAATAGGAAGATGGCTCCTGAGGGCTATGACAGTCCAGATGTAGTTGCAATGACAGCTAGGGAGATGCAACAATGCACATAGGAGTGACAGAATACATTACCCAAAAAGCTGAAGTGTTTGAATCTATTCCATGAAGGAATAATGGATGTTCACATGCAGTTTCTGTGGCAGTGGCATTTCAAAAACCCCAACCCATTATGATTTTTTTCATTTATGTCATTGCTGTTTAGTTTGGTTTTTTCTTTCAAAATGGACATCCTTTCTAAAGCAAGATTGGAACTCATTCATTATTGGATTGCTCTGTAAAACAGTAGCAAATCTATGTATGCTAAGATGCTCATCAAAAGAATTTAGAGAAGCTAGTCCTCATAAAATGTAGCTATCTTCAGCTTCATGAAAGAGGATATTTTGTAAGAATCCTATGAGAAAAATGCAGAACAGTAGATAGACAAAAATTCTCCCAAACCATCAAAAACTTTTTTCAGAACTTGGCTTCTTCTGATACAAAGAATCAAACCAAATCATTTAAACAAATTCACAACAAAACTAAGGCCAGCCCATATTTTGACACAAGCTGTAAAACCACCCACTGCTCTCATTGTATCATGTCTTTGCTGCACTGAATCAGCAGCATCTCTCGTCACTTTTTCAAAAAAAGTCTTGCTGCTGCAGATTTTTCAGCAGAGCAAGGTATGAGCAAGGGACAACGGGAAGGAGGCCTTTGAAGAGTTATAAAAAGCAATCTAAAATAAAAAGGAGATCAACAAAAGAAGCTAGAAGAGAATACAAAAGTGGAGGCATAGGGTAGGCTGGAGGGAAATAAAGAAAACTGCACATGTGTGGGAAATGATTAATTTTCTGACAGTTTATAAAAATAGGCTGCAGATCTGCAATGGAATCATGATTGAGACCGCTGAGGAAAACTCATGTACCTTTATGCATATTATTTGTGAAGAAATGTAAAGAGAAATTACTTCATTTCAGACATTGAGGCTCCCTAAGATGGGGGTAGCCTCTCCATCAGTGTGTAGCATCTCTGCACAAAATACTGAAAAATACAATTGAGTTCAGGAACAGTTATTCTCTGTCACTCTGCTATTTTATTGTGAAATGTTACTATTTTAATAATTGTAACACAGATGGGTAATAAGGAAAATATTTTTATAATTATATTTCTAAGAAAAGAACTTTGTTAGCTTTTTGGTCTTAACAAAAATTCGAAAATTACTCATCTTAAAATGTCTGCAACTTTATCAAAGAACTCCTATATTATTTTCTGAAGTTTATCTTTAATTTCTCGAGTTTTTCTTGTACCAAAAAATGTAAGCTTTATTGACATTAGGTGTCATTGTTCTTCAGTATTGCTGCTATGTTTGGAATATGGTCCTTTAAATTTGTTCTATATTGAGTTTTCCCTGAGGAACTGAATGAGATCCCCACAGGTGTTTTGGTACCAGTAATATCAAAATCACACCTGGGCACTGGATTACAGGAGGCCGAGGGCAGGAGGGTGAAAGAGGGATCAACTGAGCCATCATGTACAGGATTGTGTAGGATGTAGAAAGCCATGCTGCAGCACTGCTGGTGAATTTGCAAAACCTGACAGAAATTAGGTACACTTTTAGCCAGTGAGGGGCACACCAGTCTTGTCTAGATATCCTCTTTCCTCTTGCAACCTAGAACTGATTTCCTGACAGTATTGAACACATATCAGGCCTTTATGTTATGCCAGAAGATAGTACACCCAGGAGTAAATATTGAAGTCTATCACACAGAGATATTGCATTCCTAAATTATATTATGGCAAGGATTGATCTTCATGGCTAAGATATAAAAATGGTTTAAATTTTAATACAGTGTGTTTCAAGGCAACCTGGGAACCTACTTACTGGATGCTTCAGAATATCATACTTTGACAGTTTGTGTTCTTTTTGAGCTCTAAGTTTTTCTCATTCCTCTTTCTCTAGTTTTATTACCACTTGCTTTGTTTAAAGTATGCGTATGAGAGACAATGGTGCCTTCTGAAAGAGAAAACCATACAATACCTTCAGTTAACAATGCCACGTTATCCATAGTTTGCTGTCAGTTTTTCTTTACTGTGCATATTTCATTATGCAAGTTACATTGTTTTTTACCACTAGTTCTAGCACAAGCAAGAATTTAAATAACTGCTAATTTAAGAATGTATTGAATCCCATTTACTGCAGAATAACAAACATTTCCTTGAATCTAAGTGTTTGCTAAGTGCTGTTGTGAAGCTGTGTCTGAGGCTGATCTCTTTGTTTGGCTTATTTAAAATGCTACCTAGTAATTAAAAGAAAAACATGGTGGTTTATGTGAAGATTTGAGAAATTAACTGTAACAAAGCCAAAATGAGAGATTATTCCTGGACAATGAGTGTATTAAAAATAAATGAGGTCTACTAGAATTTATTCAGTATCTTTAATTCTTGATGCTATACAGCACATTTTGATTAATTTTTCTGTTAGGATGAGTTTAAATAAAATTGTTTCTTTCTTGGATTTTACCACATTACTGATACCAGATGAAGAAAAAACCCACATTCTCAGTAACTCTAAAACAGGATTGAAACCATCATAAAGGAATTCTGGAGTAATGGAGTAATGAGGAGTCCCCAGGAACAGAATGAAAGTAAGAGTCTTGAGAGAGTACTATAAATCCTTATTTCTTTGACAAGCACTCGTTTAAACAGACTCAAGCAGAAACTCTAGTAGAGTATAAGGTTAATTAATAACATAGTGGTAGTTGATAGGATGAAAATTATACCTCAAGATACCTAAGATGACTAAAAAACATATTCATGGGGAAATTTATATATGTAAACGATAGTATAATGAACTGCAACAAGACCTCCACATGCACATTAAGAATTTTGTTATACAAGCATGAATAACAAACCACCTATTTATAACATTCTTTGTTACCTTATTTTCATATAAAAGATTGTGTTTTCCTTTCTTTAAGGCATACCAGCTTTGTTAGATGCCTGTCAACCTATTCTGAAGAATGATAATAAAATCAAAGGTCTTGAATCAGTGCACTGACTTGCTGTTGCACACTGGGTGAAGGAACACTGCTTTAGGGAAAACTTTATGGGATCAAAGGCATATGAGTGCTGCATATATGAATAATACGAAACAAAAGCTGACAATGTTTTATTTTTAAAAATAAAAAATAAATCTATGGAATTTTTTCTTGTATGAAAATAGTGGAATTTAAATTTGATACATATGTGCTGTAAAGTGCACCATCATGTTTGTATAGAAAAAAAACCCAGGATAACAAGTCTGTTTGTGTCATCTGATTTGATCCTACCTATAATACAGAATGCAAATACCATTATTTCTTTCTTGTCTTTGACTTCAAGTGGCTTACTCAGGTTTTTATTGGGTATTCATTAACTTCTCTGTAAGTTAAATAATTCATGTTTTTTGCTCTGGTTCTCACTTTATTCATGCAGTGAGCTTCCACTTATGGTTATAGAATAGCCAGTGAATCAGTAGTCATTTCATCCTTAGAAAAATGACCCCAGTTCCTTGAGTTAATTTCTGACTTCTTAGATTTTGAGCAAATCTTAAAGAAGGAAGACAATTAGTGTCCTGACAGTCAAGAAGTAATTTGAACAAAGATTGTTTCCAGTCTGCTGGTTGTCTCAGAAATGTTTAATTACTTCATGATCTCACATAGCAAGAGATGATGGTGCATTATACAATTAGAATGCTATTAAACTTTTTTTTCTATAACTTTTTTTGCTATTATATGAGAGAAACGTCAATTTGAAAACAAAATCTAAACCATAAAATTGAACAACTGTATAGATATTTTTGAAAGGTTGAATTCTTACTACAGTATTTTAGAAATTGTACTTAATTAAGAGGAATGTTTCAAACAGTCTTGGTTATCCTCAGTAACCCACAGTGAGATGATAAAACCTCTTACACTCTGTTCTTTGTATATTTGAAAGGGAATTTCTTTCATTTTTAACTCTGAAGAATAAGATTGTAACCTGCTGAAGCATGAACTCTCTTATTGCACAGTGGGACTGACACTTCTTATCCTGTTCATTGTCTGTGAGACACACCATGATACACAAAATTTAGCAGTAATAATATATTTTTAATTAAAACAACTTTTTCTTGCTTACTTGTATCTATTCCACATGACATAAACTGGGGACCTGAACCATTGCAAAGTGAAGTGATTGGGAATGTAAGCATCTGCTGACATAAATGTGATCCTAGGAATGCTGATGCTTTTTTAAAAGGACTTGAAATCAAGAAAATTAAAAGGCCACAGTTAATATTATATACATAATATGCATAAAATTTCTGTCTAAGTTTTTAAATTTAGTTTAAAATCCTTATAACTGCTTTTGAGGGAATTCTGGGGTCATTGCAGTTCCACTCTGAATGTACTTACCAACATCCATGAACAGCAACAAAGTTCACTTCATTGGGGCACTTGCTGCTTATGCTGAAGAATCTTCTATTCAGAAAGTCAGTCATGTTCACAATACTCAGAAAACCAAAAATCTTTTTCCAGCTCAGCACTTGCAGACTATCTTTTATCTTTATTAATTGTCTTGGTTTGGAAAGACAGATATCTGCCAGGGAAGTCTGGGGTTTCCCTTGGAATGGAGAATGTAAACCTCACCTGTCCCCTTTCCAATTATAAATTTGCAGTTAGAGGCTTTAAAGCAAAGATTTGGGGATAGGAATAGCAATTTTTTACTAATATGTATAATGAAGCAAACAAAAACAACAACTACAAGCATTAATAACAAAACACTACCAAGACCCTTGAGGGCTTTACTTCACAAAAACCCAGGGCAGTTTGGTGTCGATGTCCCTGTAGGACCCTCGGAGCACCAGGCTGGAACAGTGGAAGGTCCAGGGCTGGCAGCTGAATGGCAGGGTGTCCCTGGCAGGGCAGGGAGTGCAGGGTCACACTGTAGCAAAAGGAGCAGCACTGAAGAAGCCGCGATGGCAGAGAAGGGCTGGCTCAGCTCCAGCAAGGCAGGCGGAGGAGGTCAGAATTCCAGGGACCACAAGCAGATGACGGTAGATTTCCCAGGACTGGGCTTTTTTGGTGACAATGAGCTCCTCTCTCAGCAATCAGCAACCCAGCTGTTCTCTCTCTCTCTGAATGTCGAAAGCTGAAGACATAGGCTGCCTCCATCTCCGTCCTTTACCTGCCCCGAAACTCATGTTATTTCCCCCTTCTGAGCTTTGGCCACCTCTGTTTTGGTCAAGTACCCTTAAGCATCCAATACTTAGTCTCCTTAGTAATTTATGGGGAAAAAATTCTTTAGCGTAAGAAAGGAACAAACCTACACCCCCAACACCAATATATGGCAATACTCCATACATCAGAGGTGATGAATGAGTGCATTTTGGCCTGTGTGTTGAGGGTACTAGAAAAGAAAAGAAAAAGTCGTCAAACTGGCTGTATTCAGAAGCACATCTATCTCAGTCTCATCTTCCAATGAAATGTACAAACTTGTACCTTTTTATAGTTATGGAGCTCCTCACCCTCTTCAGAGTGCCATCTCCTGCCTTCTCTCCTGCTGGATTGCTGAAGCATGTTGCACATCCTTTTCTTCAGCAATGTGGACAAGACAAAATAAGTGAGGGTGAGCAGGGATGGTTTTGAGACTGTCTTACTACAGGATTATAAGGAAATGAGCCAAATATGTGTTTGGAGCAAGATGCACAAAGCTGGTGCTTTGTGCAAAGATCATTGGGTGTATAGAAGTCACTTTACCTTGTTATCCTCGTGGGAAGGCACAGGGGTCCATAAGAGCATTCGTATTTGAAGCAAACAATTTCCAGACAAGTTGTGATAAGAGGAGTGAGGAGAGCAGCCGGAGTTCTTAGACCATTACTAATGAAAATGATGACCTATAATTATGTCAGTTAGCCTGCATGTTGTTACGTTTAGAAGTCTTGGGGAAAATAGAAAATGTTTCTGAGAATTCCGCTTTTATAGAGCTAAGCAGTATCATCTGCACAGTTCATTCTGTCAGCTGCCAGTTGTTGGTAGGGGATAGCATTTTATCAAGCAGCTACTCCTACAGAAGCCATAAAGGTGCTCCCTGTGGAACATGTCAGAACACGTCAGAATTTGTCATGAGGGAAAATGAAGTTATGGGAATAGACCATAATCTGAGAAATGTGATGGATACTGGGTAGTAAACTGTCACACTAACATTTTGTCTCATTTGAAAACAAAAATGGATGTGAACAAGAGAGTAAAATGCATTCAGAATAGGACACAGTTTCAAATCAAAGTAAAGCATCTCTACAAGGAAGTATCTAAAGCACACATTCTGAATAAGAATAGACTAAACATTGTGGTTTATGGGGTTTTATTCTGGAAAAAAAATTAATTAAAAAAGTATTTATTTGTTAGCTAAACACTGGTGAATAGGCATGCCTTACAATATGACAGAAGCTTGAATGTAAGATGGACATATGCTGTGAGGGTTCCACTATGAAAAATTCAGAAAAAATATATAGATTTCTGTCTCCTGCAACTTCCTGAGTTCATATTATTGTAGACAAGGGAAGACCTTGCCTTTCACCACCCTTTTTCTTTGGGAGGCAGCTGGCTCATTATGGACTCAGAGTGAAACACGTCCATGTCTGACCCCAGAAGACTTATCATGGCTTTCAAGTGTGATTATAAACCCTTTTCTCTCTTCTGCCTTCTCATGTCTCTTTCTCTTCCTTCTGTGTAACAGAATAGCTTTTCTCAGATTGTTCCCCAAGATTCAGGTGGCCATTCAAAAGAGTCTTTTTTGCCCACTGAAGGCTCTGAGTCTGGCACGAGAATGAATTGGAGTCTTTAAGGTCTTCTTTTTTCTTGGTTTCTCATGTGTTTATTGTTTTTTATCTTACAATTTTCTCTGTGCCCAGCCGAGATGTTCACAGCTGCTCAGACACAGGATGACTCCCCCCGTGATGGGGCGTTGCTTTGCTTTTATACAGATAACTACGTGTCTATTATTTACAATTTCATACCAGTGCCTAGTACCTAGACCAGAAGGGTCATCTCTACTCTGACCCAATCCCCCCAAACTACCTTGTGCCATCACCACATCAGAAGATGGAGGATGAGGAAGAAGGATAAGAACCCAGGGCACCACCCACCACCCACAACCTCCATCTTGTTCCCCAATTCTAAGAACCCAAAACTACTAAATTTTCCACCCGGTGATAAACCACACTACTGTCTGTCACACATTTGTGACTTGTAATTCTTCTCTGTGTTGGAAGTTTTTCCCATGGACTGAAATCAAAGACTGTGTCTTCCTGGGCTCCATGCCAGGCAACCCCCCCGGACAGACTCCCCTGTCCAGGTTTCAAACCCTCTTGCTCGGGTCCCAGACTCCTCTGCAGAGGTCTGTGGCCTTCCTGGGAAACCAAAGGAATGCCCTGGACTCCGACAAGCTTTCAGAAGGAAAATTCAGTACTTCTCTGCTGAAATACCACAATGAGAGTGTGACTATGAAAGCAAAACATCATTACTTACAGCCTAAGAATGTTCTCCTGTAAACATTTCAACCCCTTACATCTAATTCAGTTTAGAAGGATTTCTTCTTCAATCCTTTAAGGTGGCTTTTTTCACTGAAAGGTGAAGGGTCACGTAGGTTTTACTGCTCTCTTGTGTCCTTACAGAGATGAAAATATTGGATGTTGTGAGGAGTATTTTGTATACAGATTTTCTCATATTAAATTTATACTATGTTTATACTACTGTATACTGTATACAATGGTACGTAGTATTGTACTCTATATTATTCCTATGTCAGGATATATTAAATATTCATCGACCTTGGAATATCCTGAAAAATATCTATGTCTTTGGGGATTTTTTTCCCTTAATGTAAATCTGCAGGCAATTTGCAAGGTGTCACATGGAATCACAGCTTACCAAGCAATAGTAGATAATATGTAGAAAAGATTTTTAATTTCAGATCCAGTGTTTTCCTATTAAAAATAGGAGATAATTTGAAAAATTTCAGGAGTATCTTCTTTCATTTTTATAGCCATGGTTACTTTGGCAAATTATAGATAAGATACTCAAAATTTCAAATTGCTGTTGTAGTTTTTCTTTTTCTTTTTCTTTTTCTTTTTCTTTTTCTTTTTCTTTTTCTTTTTCTTTTTCTTTTTCTTTTTCTTTTTCTTTTTCTTTTTCTTTTTCTTTTTCTTTTTCTTTTTCTTTTTCTTTTTCTTTTTCTTTTTCTTTTTTTTTCTTTTTCTTTTTCTTTTCCTTCTTTTTCTTTTTCTTTTCTTTGTTCTTCTTTTCCTTCTTTTTTTATTAATGCTACACACACTTAATTGTTGCATGTAAACTGAAAGATACCCTAGTACCTTTTCATAACTGCATACTAAAAGCAGCTACTTATATCCATGCAAACAAAATCTAGCACAACTAACATTTATTATGATAGTGGCAGTGAACTGCAAGGCATGCTGTTAGGAGAAAAAAATAACAGGAGTAGCGGAAATTAACTTGTCAAGACAAAGACCGCAGGACAAATTCTCTGTGCTATGTTCTACTTCTTGTCAAATGAACAATATACAAATTGTCAAATGTGTTACTAGATGAGGTTTATAACAGAAAAGGAACATTATTTAATGATAAGATTTTTGGATTTTTTTTTCTTCAGATGGAGATCAGATTGGGATGCAAGGTACATGTTTTGAACCATAATGCTTCTGGATCTCACAGCTAAATGTGGGCATTCAGAGACTTTCCTAGTCCTGTAGTTTAGGCATAGCTGAAGAGACTTGGTAGTTTCAATATGTGTTTTAGATTTCGAGAATAATTCACAGCTCAAATTACTACTCCTATTCCCACTGGAGGAACTCCGACCTGGACTCACAACATCCACTAGGCTGAAGAGGGGACCTCTTTTTATTCTTTTTAGCCTGTAAATTATCACAGATCTTGTTAACGGTGATAAGTATGCCACACATCTTACATTTAGGCTAAATGAGAAAAGAAATGAAACTGCACATGGAGTAAAATATCAGGGAAAACAAGCTGGAGCATAAGCTTCCTATGAGGTGTGAGAGAAAATAATTTCTGAGGAGTGATAAAAAAAAAATTAATTTGTTGACATGTTTTCCTGCAAGTATATATGAAGAAGAAAAAAAAATAAGAAGAAGAAGAAGAAGGGAAAAGAGAAATTAATTTGTGCTAGGAGAAGGCTAAAGGATGAGATTCTAAAGTCACAGGTCTGTCTGGAAAAGTAGCATTGGAAACTCTATCATGTTTGTTCATCTTTTTTGAAGAAGCAGGATGATACGTTTGTTTCTTTTAAATAACAACTGAGAAAGCACCAAGAAGAATGTAACAGTAATGTCTGTTCTTTTTCTCCCCTTTTCCCACCAATTCCCACAAAGAACAATACAGCAGGATGCTGATAGGCTGGACAATACCAGAGTAGGGTAAGTACAAGTGAATATGATTTCAAACTATGCTGTCAGGGTTCTGGTCCTCCTAGTATAAAATTCTGGTTAATCTCTAACAGATATCTTTATTTGTCCATGTTGAATATACTTAATCATTTCTGTTCCATGTGGAAATGAAACTCATCAGAGATCCAGTTTGATTTAGAATATTTCAAAAGTTAATGCTCCGTTACACAATAAACTGTAATACCATTATCTTGTTAGTATTTGTAATAAATGACATTTCATTACCCTATTACAAAGCATCTGGTCTCAAGTCAAAAATTTTGTCACAGTGCAAATAGAAGGACATTTAGAGCTATGTCACACACTGAAAGACCAAATGTCCTCAATTTTAATGCTGTTACAGTGAAGAATTAATCATCTGGGTGTCACAGAGATCCATCATCAAAATAAAAATTTGCCCAAATAATTCAGTTAGAGGTTTTGCCATGAACTGCATGTGAAAGATAGAGTGAGCTTGAGGAATATGACTAACTAGCTGGTATTTGTCCTCTAAAGCTAGAAGACTAAAAGGAGAGCTGGTGTTAATAAAGGCCAGAAAAAAATCTGGTGCTGGCTTCTGTAAAAAGTTCTGGGTTTGCATAGGATTGAAGTTAAACTGAACTATATCCCAAAACAAAAGCAATGATGATTTTAGGTAGAGAGAGTTGAAAATGTGGTCAAAAACTTTCTTGTTTGGAGGAAAATTGTAAGATTTTATGGTTTGTTTGCACTATATTTTTTTTCTTGATTCATGACAAAAATAAAAACAGTAGGCATGAAATTAAGTCATTTACAGAGGGTTGAACAGAAGGCTGTCATGTGAAGCCAGGGCAAGAAACAGATGGACCTAGATACCAGCAGTTTGGATGAAACAAAAAGGCAAATTCAAGCTTAGGGAGAACAACTGTGAATCAATGACTGCTGGAGTACACTCTTCTCCAGTACTGGCATGGTCCTGATATGATCGGGTTAACTAAAACTGCATATATTAGATAGTCTGATGGTAATCAGCATGACGTTTTTAGGGAACTGATTTAATTGCGACATTTATGAAAATTTATTTTCTTAGTTCAAGAAGAAGCCTCCTGGATGTATATGCACTTGTGTTAGCAGAGTCTGATCAATCTTTACAACTTACACCAGAAGAGCCATTTAATTTGAACTTAATTGAAGGTTTTGCTCTGCAAAGTAATTTTGATTATGTTCAGCAAGATATTCCTTTCTGTGTCACTGGAAAGAAAATTGTATGACTTATGTTATTATTTTTAAAGTTAACAAAAAATGCCAGCTGTTAAAATATATGTTTTGAGCAATAATAGTTATCAAGAAGAAAAGTTAAATTCTGTGATACTCTTTCCTTTATGTAATTATTGTCACAACAACTCCACTGTGCAGTGAACATGAGGCTGTTATGGTGCTTTTACAGTCCTAATCAATACACTGATTCTAGATAGCATCACATTGATCTTCTGACTTCATGGTTGCCTTACTAAGGGTAAATAATAATCAGCACTTGATCTGCCTTATTTGCTTGTCAAGAAACTCTTGCAGCCATTTCCTCTCTTGCTGTTTCACAGGGAGGGTAACAACCAGCTATGGCTATGAGAGTTCAATATCAGGTTCACAGGAAAAAATATACAAATTCAATCATCTTGATGAGTCACAAGGCTGTCAAGATGATGTCTATGACTAGGAAAAGAGTAATATTTTCTTGGTAAAAACTTTAAAAAATTTGTAAAAGGATATTAAAAACTCACCTCATAGTAGTATTACAAATACAGATTGCAGTTAACTACGGAAAATTAGTAACTCATCATTTTGTGATCTCTTGATTCTTTTGAACTAGCTGAATGTTTTCTCTTAGAACACAAATTTTACATGTCCGTCATTGCATTCTCCATTCTGATTGACTAGCACATGATTTTTCTTTCCTATCTTAGAAAATTTGTATTAAGTGAAATAACCAAAACTCTGCTAACAAAGTTTCTTTTTTTGCCATCAGAACTTAAAAAATTGTTGGTAGTTTCTATTTCCTTTTAGTTAGATTCCATTCAAACAAAAAATATGCTAGAGATGAGAGGAGCACATCTTCTCTAAATTTCAATAGTTACAGATGGAGGGGGAGGGGAGGAATGAAAAAGAATGATGAAATAGATTTTCCTGCAACACAGATATTCAAAAAGAGAGGAAAAGAATCCTCTTCCCAGCTCAGGCTCCCAAAATGTGTGGATGCTTTGTTTTAATATGTAATATTGAAAAATTATTTTATAAGATATATTCTTACCTATAACAAGTAAATTTCTCTTTATTATTCCATTTTTTTTCTTGAACAGATTTCTGTAGTGTGCATCATTCATCGGAAGACTTTTTAACCATTATGTAAAGCTCTTTTGTCAGGAACATTATAGTGCTTGTAACATTATTCTTTTAAATATTTTAAGTAGCTCAACTTAATTATAGAAAACAACATATCTGTATAGCCTAATTTTTTTATTATGTTTCTAAAAATCTGTCTGCATATTTTAGTAGTCTTATCAAGTATATTATAGCTTTACTCAATTACTGATTACTTTCAGCTTGTCAGAATCTATAAATCATCTTTGTTTTTCAAAGTTCCAGTTCAGAAGCTTTAAAAGACTGTCTTCCAATCAACTGTATAGAATGGCGATTTCCCTCAGTATGTCTTCCACATCTCAATCCTCTTGGAAGTTATTTGTACATGTAAATATCCCCTCCCCACTTCCAAACTTGGATTTCATCTGTTATGTTAGATGGTGATATGTCATTGACAATGAGATTATTTATGTTTTGTCTATCCCAGCTGTTGTGAATGTTTATGGTGAAGCAGTCATTTCAAGAAACATGAACAATATCAGACTGTGATGAATGTTTCTGTTATAGCTGCTGTAGCCCTCCAGATCAATGTGGTTGTTAAGAATGCCCTGAAACAGTGAACTGAATGGATGGGAAATTTAAGAAAAAATAAAATTTTGTAATTGTGCTAAGATATCAGGCTCTAAGCATAGATGTGGACATAGCAAGCAGTTGACTCGGACTGTAGATAGTAGTCTGGTGTAAAATATTTCTCTAAGTGATTTTGTTAGTATAAACTGCTTGTTCTTGTTCTAGGCCCACTTTCATCTCAGCTACCTGTAACAGGATGCTCTGCCTAGAATGGGATAAACCAACTCAAACAATGTCCTCTCTATTTGCAAATCTACCAGTGTCAAATGGAAAAGGTGTCATACAGTTTTTGGTGCTGAAGAGTGCTGAAACCAGTTTGACTCAATAATTCCATAGTTAAACATCCTGACAGTGAGGTGAAAATCTGGTAGAACTGGAAAATATCCAGGAAAACAATACTGCTATTAACTTACCTAAACCTGCTGAGCTGGTACAGATGGCCTGGAGACGTGAGTGACAGTCATTCACTTTATACTATAAAATATATAGTATAAAGTATAAAGTCCCAGTTTTTAACAGCAGGGTCTTCTACCATACCCCTTCTTGGGGTGTGTGTGAAGATTTCTTGCTTGAATAGGGACACTTCTCAAGGTAGCTGAGCAAAAGAAATTTGCCCACAGTAGTGGCCTTAAGTAACATCAATCTGTATTTAATAATTGGTTTTGCTAGCTTTTAAACAATTGCTTTAATATATTTGCATCAATACAGAGTGTACTATACTATATTAGTAGTTATAGCTTTTATACTGTGTAGTAAATAATTCTGATTAAGATATTTTTGTTTAATCATGATCATAATAAATATTTGCATTTATATACATATATACACATTTGACATCCTTAATACTGATGGACAAGTTGTATAAAAGTTCAATTGCCCCTCTATAATCTTTCAGACATAAACCTTTGGCAAAGTATGGGGCTAAGGTTGGATCCAGCCACACCTAGGCTCCTCTCTGAGGACTTTAGAAAGCAAAGCACTGACCTATCTGAATATTCTGCATTTTCAGGAACAGTCTCAACGGACTATTTAGTGTGTCCTATCTGTCTACAGCCTAGTCTATTTTTAAGCAGCAACCACCTTGCTGCGGAGCCTTTGGGATAACCAGATTCTCTGTTCAGAATGCTAATTAATAGCTGAAGCATGCAGATAATGCTTACCAATTTGTTTAGGCACCGTATGAGCTACTTGGGAGAATCTCCAAGTCCATAGCAGTCCAAGGGTTTCCACATAAAGGCAGACAGGAATTAATTTAAACCCACTCTCCAGTCAGTCCTTTGGTTCAGCTGCTCAGGAGGAGGAGCAGTGGCGTTCCTGGACCACCCAGAGAACTCCTGACTAAATGCACTGTATGTGCACTCAGGCACAGCCCTGACCCTCAGCCACATTATAACTACAGGACAGCTATGGGACAACTGAATTTTTCTGTTGTGGTTGCAATACAAACCATGCAGCTTTTTCCATGTGGGATTGAGTACCACGTAAGATGATAAAGTGACATCCCTCCTCAGGAAATCATCATTCATCATCTGAAAGAATTCAACTTTTCTATACCCCTGAAAATCCTGGAGGTGACTCTGAATGCAGTTCTGAGGATTCGCTGGGACCCCTAAAAGCATTCATCACCTTATTTATTGTATATTTTCCTGCTATTTCTTGGTTTATATCTTGCACCTATTGTAATTCTGGTTTAAATCCTGGACTCTAAATCAACATGCAATGTCAGGACATAGCACATTAACCCAACCAACCAAACACAAACCAAAACAAAATTACAGGGTTGCCCATGTATAGAGCAAATAGAAGAAATTCTCCCTCAAAAGAATGAAACACTGTCAGTTATCATTAATTGAAACTGCCTATGAGGTTCTGAATTGACATGAGGGGAAAGTAATTTGTTCACCTTGTTCATGCTTGAGTATTAGCAAGTGCAGCTCAGAGAGAGACTGCAGAGTATCTCTCCTTGGAGGTTTTTCAGCCCTACTAAGCAATTGGCTCCATTCAGTGTTGAATATTTTGCATAAAAGACTGGATGTGATGATCTCTTCAAATCTCTTCCAAGCTGATTTATTCTACGATTCTGTGATTCCATGGGAGCTGGAAAAAAGAAACAAAGGAAGTATGGAGACAGCCATCTGAAGATATGGAAAAAAAATTTTTTGCAGTTTAAATCTAACTTTTTATTCTCCTTTTTTAAATCTTAAAATGGGAGCAAATATCTAGGTGGATTTTCTGTTAGAGTAAAAATTGACTATTACCTATAATATTATATGCAAGTGTTCTTTTATATTATCCAAGATTTGGTTTAGTTCTTTTTAAAGTACATATACACACTGTACACAATTTCATTTGCTCCAGATGAAAAATGAAAATTAAGAACATTCATCAAAACCAAAAGAAAATAGCCCAAGGAAACAGGAATAATACTGTGAAAAGGTTTGACCTTTCTTTACTTCACCTTTGTATCTACAGGACTATAGCAGCTTTTTCACAAGCAGGTTCCATGTAATAGAGTCACTTCTTCAGAAAATCTGGAATAACATTATGGTGAATCTAGTTCAAAAGGGACTTTTTTTATCTACTTTACAGGACAGGATCAGGTCCATAAATCATAGCAACACTAGTCTGAAGGGAAAAATTTTTTTCCAATGTCATACACATTCTTAATAGAATGAATTGCCTAAGGAAGGTATTTATGAAAACACTAACCAAAAGTGTGAGCCAGAAGAAATCTTCTGATGAAATTGGAGTAATATATCAAAGTGACAGAAATAAGACAGTGGGGTTTCTTTTAATCAGTGAGTTCTGTGTAATTAAATGTGGAGTAACCAAAAAGGCTTTTACTGCAAATAAATGAAAATATAGATGTGTTTACATGTTTGCTATCACACATCTTTGGTAAGACTGAAAAATAAAATTACAAGGAAGAGAAAAATATATGTGTTTTCTTCATGGGTGAAGCACAACAGTACAGTGTCTTTCAGGGTGTGTTGTTAGAACCAGAATGCTCTTTAAATTATGAATTCTCTGGTTAAAAAAACAAAACAAGGTAGAAAGGCAACACATCATTTCACTTCTGAGATCACCTAAGACAGAAGCAGAGCCACAAAGAATTATCAATGTCCCCATGTATTTGATGATTATGGTGCAATTCACAAGCAAAATTCAACGTGAAATAAACAAAATTCATGGAATATTTCAGTTATCCTTGAAACTCAGAAACAAACACAAGGGAAAAGTAATTTTTGGCAAAGTGTTAAAAATGCCATGCTCCAAATCAATGTCTTAAAAACCAAACAGTTCAGTCATGAGAGCAAAAAGACATGTCAGGATGACAAGCACTGCAACATGTGGGTAAAATAGATGTCTGTTATTTTATAGCATTCTGTATTGAAGCAAACACCGGATTTGAGGGTATTTCAAATATAGTCTCTTGAATTGATATGCACTGTAGAAAGTTTGATGTAATGAGCTTAATGTTTCTATTGTTGGTAAAACAAATAAAATCCAGAAAAACGTTTCTATATTCTATAAAAATTCAACTTTCATGAGGTCCTTAGATTGCAAACCACCTTGACATATGCCTGGCCCTGAAATGCCATCTGATTTCTCTGAATGTCTGAATATATCTCACTTCATGTTCCACTGTTCTTCTAAAGATGATCACTAAATCCTCTAAAAATAACTTTTGTCAAAATTCAGGACTCTGTGTCCAATGTAAATGCCCTAGTCAATAATACGTAAATAATCCGAAGACTGGCTGCAAGATTTAACTCCTTCTATTCTAGCTTGCTTAAAGTGAAGACAGCTTTCTGCAGTGCTGCTAAATAAACTTTACCTTTCTTAAGTTTTTCCCTTTGCTGCTGTCTGTCTCAATTCTTCTCCAATGACTTGAATAATAATTGCAAAGGAGAGGAGAGACATGCAACATTTTCATACTGATTCATAGGTAGGAAAGCAAATATTTTAGTGCCATCTCCCGAGGGCTGAAGTCTTTCACCTTTACTTCTCTCTTAGCTTTGTATTCAGGGAAACAATGGTGAGAATGTGAGATAATGCATAAATATAAGCTAGGAACAGACTGAGAAACCCACAACAACATTCTCTATTCAGACAGCTGTTTCAGAACACTTTTGTTTCAGGAAGCTGGCAGTGATGGATGCCTTTGGTTAACTTCTAGCCTGATGCTCTCAACTGCTAAAGCAAACTGTAGACTTGCACTGGAATGTTTTCAGCCTTTGTCTTTCTCAAAACAAACTATGTAGCTCCTGGTGAAATACCATGAAGTTTATATCCCACTGAATTAAAAATGTCTTTGGGAAAGCTCTAGAATGTGTGTCCTCCCATTTGTTCTTTGAAATCTTTATAACTGAACAAATTTACCAGCTGGTGTGCATAACACACAGATAGAGTGCTCAATCTCTTTGGAGTACTATTTACCAGGATTTTTCATGGACTGCAGTTTTAGGACACTCTCTTTAAAGGAAAAATCCTATTACCTGGCATAAAAATTTATGATTTGCCAAGTATGAGAAGCAACATCTGCTCTCACAAGCATAGCTATCTGAACTTCATTAATCCTCTACATCCCCTCTGGGTGTATTTGAAGAATGTTGAAATAAAACTTTTACAGCCTTTATTTAAGAGAATTCTACCCCATCAGAAAATTCTGTAATCAAGGTTGGAGCATGTTGCCCTTTACCTTGATACTTATGAGGAAAATAGTAAAATTTTTGGCCTTGATTTGAAGACAGTGTGGCCAGGTCTATCAAAAGTGCTAGGAATGTTGAGTTTTCAATTGTATGTGAATATCAGTGGGAGTTTAACATTTTAAGAATTATATCCTGTAACTCAGAAATTACTATAGGTTTATATTATAGTTTGAGTCACCACTGTGAATCATTGTAGCTTTTTGTTTTCACTCGTGCACTTCCCACAGCAAGTTATTTATAGCACTCGACGCCTGCATTTGGGTTGCTCTTTGACAGCTTCATTTGTTCTCAGATATTTTAGTATTGTTATTGTACAGGTAGGTTTGCAGAATTTTGTCCACAAGTTGCATCCTGAGTGGAATTGTCCTAGAGGAAAGGACTTAATCTAATTATGAATCAGATGTAATAGCCTGTGAACATCTTCCAGGTTATTTTAAGACTAGAATGGTAATGTGGTATTTGTGGGCAATAGTGCATTTTTTTATGAACAGGAACAAAAACTGTCTCATCAGAATTTACAGTTTTATATTATGATTTGAAACAACAAGGGAATCAGGATGTCTCTATCTGCTTTGGAATCACCTTCTCTGCAAACAGAGACACAGCAAAAAGCCACTGTCTGGTCAGAGAAGCCTACTAACAGACACAAGACAATTGCCTACCTAACCTGGTGAAGATTAGTAAAAGTCCAGAGATATTATGCATTCTGTGTTTAGCCCCTAGTGGAAGGAATAGGAGTGAATTGGGGAAATGAAAGTAAAACAGTAGGAGAAAAGCCAACATAATGACTTATGGGCACGATGTGTCAGATCATCTAAAAACACAGATTTCCTTGAATTGTTTTGGCAATAACACTCACAGCATATATTTCAATGCCTAGATTTTTACCACTTTACTATCTGCTTTAAATTTGCAGCGTTTTTGTCTTTAGGAAACTTTCTGTATGTCTACTAGAGGGATGTTTCTGTTTTCTTGATCAAATTAATGTCATATCTATATTCCTAATTGCCATTTGTATTTAATATTGTATTGATAGGAAAATTCATGCCTCCAAGATATATTTTTGGAGCATATCTACTGGCCACAGTAACACTTTTAAACTTTAAATCTGGTTAGAAGCATTTTAAAGTTATGAAACATACACGGTGTCTTTCTGCTATTTCTCATGGTAGTAATATTATATTGACGCATCATGCAAGAAGAATGTAAAAGGTTTTAGCATTGGTTAAATAATTGAAAAAATATTCTATGTCAACAGAACTTTATCTTTAACCTACTTTTTAAAAAGAATATTATTAAGCTTAGTTGACTTTAACTAAGAAACGTACCACTGAGAGACAGTAAAAAAGTCTCTAAGTACTTGTTTTCATTAACTGTCATATTCATCAACAAAGAAGCACCTTATGGAATATGTTACCATAATGAATTATGTAGGAGGCTTTTTGAATGTTTAAGGAAGGTGAGGTCTTCTTTACTTACAAAAGACAGTTTATGTACATCCTTATACAAAGACTATAAAAAACATAGTAAGGATGGAAAGAAGCCTCCTTCATTGTTAGAGAGTCCATGATCAATTATTTATTTAGGCAAGTCTCTGTGATTCCTTAACATATAATCATTAATATTTCTTTTTTATGTTGCTGTATGTAGTAAAAGAGAAGAAGCAAAAATTATCAGTGGGATTCAAAATTTTATTTTAAGACAAATACCTTCCATATCATAATTCAGGGCTTTGATAAAGCAGTTTCAGAAGAGGACGGTGGGATGAAGTCCCTGTGATGTCTACTGCTTCATCTGGTTTAATATAACCATAACTTTTTATACAAAGTTGTGGAGATCAGGCTTTAGGAAGTTCTTGGGGAAAAGAAAGTGCATCAAATATTCTGACAAAATCCTCCATTCCTTTAAGAATTAAATTTGGGATTTTTCCCTAAATTTTTCATCAACAGTAAAATTAATTAATAAAAGCTATTTTTTATCCAACTTTTTAGCATAAATATTTTGAAAAGCCATCTTTGCAGAACACAGACTTCTTTGTGTCTTGAAATGACTGTAACCTGTTCCTCCATGACATTATTCTGCTTGAAATTTTAAGATGCAGCTCACTACCTACAGTTACCTGTCAGATTTCATGCGTTAGAATGGCCTTGGTTTGTGCCCCACCCGTGTAGCTTCTGACACAGAGATCTGTATCAGTATTGACTCATGCAGGTATGCAAACCTGGACAAGGAGGTTTGTGTCCTTCAGTATGGCAACAATGGGGTATTTTGTCGCAGAGCTGCTTAGCTGTTCTTTCCAAAAGCCTTGCCTCTGCAAGGGTAAATTCCTTTTTTCCATGGTTTTCACACCAGCAACTGTTCCCTAATTGGTTCCTTAGTACAGTCCCTTTCCAGTCCGCCATTTGTCATCACAAAATCAGGAAAAGAGAGTAGATTAATTGCAGTGCCTGCTCTTGACTTATGGCTTATCCAGTTCATTGCACTGGTAAGTAATTCCTACAGAGTATTCACAGAGTAAAGCTGCATATTTTACAAGGCTGCTTTCCCAGATTCCTTTAAAAAATTCTGTTTGTGGATTGTTTACTTTCGCTATTTTTGCTATAGACAACAGAAAATTCTATGTTTTATTGTATTGTAAACAAATATCTCAAAGTGCAATTTAAGCACAAAAGCCTGCCCATGCAGATTTCAAATTTCTCAATCCTTTACATTAATATATATAAATATACATCTTGGGATTGCATGAGGTCAATTTAAAATATAAGGCAACATAGGAAGGGTCCACAAAAACTGTCTTGAGGTTTTGAGGTGATTGGATTCTTGTGTAATTACAGCAGTTTATCATGAATATGGTGGAAAGATTTGTTCTCACATAACCTTTATTACTTCCCTTTTTCTATGGTAAAAGAATGCATAATAATTTCCTTTTTGTTATTGCCCTCTCTGATCTGACCTTCAAATGTCAGACTTTCTTCTTTTTGATCATGCATATAATATGCACCTTGACTCACTTATGTGAAGCTATATAAGACAAAGGTCCTTTCATGACTCAAGCTTTGAGTGAAGTAATCATATTATATCCATCATTCACATCAAAAGAGCAGATATTTCATCCAAACTTAGCATGTTTCCTACTGATGTAAAATAGAAGTGACAGAAATACAAAAAAAAAATAAAAAAATAAAAGCAGCTTAAGGCACACAACAAATGTAATATATGCTCCTTTTCAGACACTACTGCTTGAGAAAAATCATATTGGATTGTTTAGAAGCTAAAATAATTGTCTTCCAAGTACACTTCAGTCTTTAGGCTATATTGTATTTCGTGTTACAAGTGTTCTCAGAAATGGCTCAACACTTGCAAAATACACTTAGTACCATTAATCGCCCCAATTATTGTGTGATTGCATAAAAAGCCAAAACATTTTCTTCCTTGTGTAATTATTTAGCACCAATGACTGCAATTTTTTTTAAATTTACTCAATTACCAGTTATATTTCTCTATATCAGTTGAAAGCTTTATGCAACCCAATAAGAAATGTTCATTTGTTCCTGGCGTAGGTCAGCATAATGTTGTTTTTGATTTTGAAAACTGGAGGACATTGAGGATAAATGGCTAACACAGGAAGCTTATGCATAAAATAATTTTTTGGAGGGATTGAGTATTTTCAAAGACAGTGAAGTCTGTGTAGAACTCTCAAAAAAAAAAAAAAAAAAAGAAAAAAAAGAGGAGAGATTTGAAGGCCTCATTTTCTCCATCCATTTAGCTGTCTAGATCAGAAATTGCACACTTTACTGAAGTCAAATGAGTTATATAGACACAATATCGTTGTGAACGAAACTCAAATCTTGAATGATTTGGATTTGTTAGTATTTGATTTATTACTATTATTTCTCTTAAAAATTCTTTGCAAGTGACATTTGTTCTATGAAATCTTGAAAATTATGATTTCTTTCAACATGATAGAGAATTACATTCAAGAGCTTTCACAAGAAAGTATCCTTATATTGACAGCTCCAAAACAACACCTGAAATTATATGATCATTAGCAAATTTTCTCCTTATTGCCAGAAGAGGAAAGAGAAAAAAATTTCTAGCTTCAGCTGCTAGGAAGATTGTCCACTTACTGTTTTTGACACAGCAATTGTGTTTATTTTGTTCTACATTTTTTACACAGCTTTTCCATGGAAAATTTCTCCCAAATAAAAGTTCTTTAGCATCACCAAGCTTTGCATACTGTAAATACACAACAAATGAAATTACTAAATAACAAGAGGTTTTTTTTTGTTTGTTTTTTTTTTAATTACTACAGGCTAAGAGATATATTGAGAGCTGGAGTGCTCTGCAATGAGACTACTACTACTCTGCAATGATGGGATAGAAATGCCAGTCCTTGAATGATTCCAGGTCATTTCCCTATGGGGATATAATAATCTGGGCTCTTCACCAATAGATGAAATGAACGTCTTTATTTTCCAACGAAACCAGCATATCCAGACTGTTGTAGTTTGCTTTTGGGAATCTCACGCTGGGGATGTCTGGAAGGCAAGGACTGAGGAGCATCACACAATTCCCAGTAGTCTCTGATTTTGTGTAACCAACTTGTGCAGTACAGGACTTCACAAGCATTATAGGCAACTGATGTAAAGAGAATGGTTAGTGAAGTGTAAGTCTTTTCCAATCTACTTTCTCACAGAACTTATTATTGGTATGACTCTTCTATCTTGGAAATTTTTCACCGGAATATGTTAGTAGGCTTGGTTCTTTCTATCTCTTCCTCTTTTAAACAGAAACTTTTTTAAAAAAAAAAAGAATGGGGAAAAAAATCCCTACCTTTTTGTTAAGAAATGAGTTTATTTTGAAAGCATTGTGTATAATTTTCCACTACTGCAGTCTTTATTCCTCATGTTGTTAAATATTTTTCATTTATATTACTTCCACTAATTGTATGCTTGGGTTAATGGTTTTCATTAAGAATCATTGTTAAAGTTTTGTGAATGATGATTGATTCCTTTTTCTCTTAGGAAGGAAACTGATGAATTTTATCTGAATTTTTGCAATCTCTTTTGAAACACATGTAAGTGACTGTATCATAATAGACATGCCATTACTCAATTTGTGGAAAATTTGTGCTTGGGGAAGACTGTGATATCCCAATGGTTAAAGATTTCCCAGAAATAATAAGGTTGTAGGCAAGAAGGGCTATGTAATTAGTGCTTTTGTCAGAAAGCTTTCTGGTGGAAGAATAACTTTAAGCTAAATGTAGAAGAAATAGAGTCTAAATGCATGTCCTTAGACGACAGTGAAAAACTAGACTGGTTTAAAGGTTTTGTCCTTTCAAAGTATCATGGCCAGGACATTTATTTCACCTTAAACTGGAGAACAGAGTGTTTGAAATAAAGGGTGGAGATTCCTCTTTCAAAATTATCAAAATAATCTGTTTTTAAAAATGGGATTTAGGCATCTTACTATTGTCCTGGTTACAAGGGGGTTTTTTTTGCAGTAGTCAGGAGGGGGCATGGCAAAGACAGCGAGGCTATTCTATATTACCTCAGGTCATTGCCAGGTGCAGGGAAGGGGGATTTGGGAGCCAGAAAAACTCTTTTCTGAGGAGAAGGGTTTGCTTCAGTTGGGCAGGTCTCCCAAGCATTTTTTTCATGACTCACCCTCTCTTTCATACACTTTTTTCTTAATATCATTGCCATTGCTGTTTCTTTTCTTACTGATTTTTCCAGTAAATAGCATTTTGTCTTGTTATCTCAACCCATATCTTTCCTTTTTTGAAACCAAGTCACCTCTCAAGCCACTCAAGGGCTGGGGTGGGATGGAGGGGCTGAAGATGGCAAAAGGCAGCGAGCAGGTGACAGTGCAGCTTGGAGTGCCTTGGTGGAGATCTAAATTGGGGAGTACCATTCCTAAACCATGAAAAAACTATGAAACAAGTTAGCAAAACTTAGAAATTATATCTTACTACAGATCTTCTCTGTAAACAATTCAGACATGAATCTTTAACCAGTTTCACAACAACAAAACTAAAAAGAACAAAAATAACAGAAAACTGTGAATAGCTTTTTTAGTATATCTTTACATTGGCTCTTTTGGAGTTGTATGGGTAAGGTGAGTTTATGTGTAGTTTGAGAGGCATTTTGCTACATATCTTAGCAATAATACATGTTAGTTTTCCCTTATCTACTAGGATTTTCCTGCTTTCTTGAAATATGCATTCTGAGAAACAATGTGCTAATTTATTTCTCTACCTTTGGTAAACTACACATTACATCTAATTGGACTCTATTCTGGGACCTATCAGTTCTGGTAGACTATTACATAACTTCCACTGCAACAAAATTGCTCATGTGCCAGGAAAGGAGAGATATAGACCATGCTTGGATGAGTGATGGATAAAGACTTACATGTTGAGAGAGGCATGAAGCTTGGGACCTCTGGCAGCAAAAAAATTATTCCTTGTTTACCCTCACGTCTGAACCCACAGGATTAATAGTAATAATCCTGTGTAAGGGAACAAGTTCCATTTAGAGAAGCCTCAGAGTGAATTGGGCATGCACAAAGCACCATCAAAAAGGGGAAGTGCAGGGTAGTGATGGTTGGATGTTCCCTTTTGCAGGGTGGGAGCAGCCGACCTCTGACCAGAGGTCTTAGGACACACTTTCTTGTCATGAGTTTGCTGTTTGCAAACATCCTGGACTGGGGAAGGATGCAGCATTCCGGTGAGACTGCCAAGGGCCTGCCAGCTCTGAGGCTCCTGCTTGTTTTTTCCATGCACATCACTTCTGGGGGAGACCTGGGAAGAAATCAGGAGAGGCTACAGTAGTCTGGAGATAAAGATAAGGACATGGAAGGCCAAGTGGTATTTCTCTCAGTTCTGCTACTGAAGGAACAGGACTCAGGTAGGAGTGGATATACACTGTGAGTCAGCAACTGCCTGGTGTCATGGGTGGTGTCTTGTCTTCTTTAACCACAGGCTTCTCTTTGAGGAATGAGAACTGCTAGCAAGAGATGGGACTCACTAGACAGTAATGGCCTAAAAGCATCTTTGTCCTAGCCTTGTTTGTCTGTTGTAGAGAATATTCAACCAGATACACCGAGAGTGACGATGGCAGTTTGCAGGTTGATGAAAAAGTGGATATTGGGGTAATAAGCACATGGCATACTGTGATGGGAGTACAAGGACTTTTGGAAAGGATGAAACAAGTGTCAAAAGGCACTTCTGAAGTTCCTGCACACCAATGCACACAGCCTGGTAAACCAGCAGGAGGACCACATGTGGTGTGTGTGATTGAAAAACTGAGATGTGATTGCAGTGACTGAGATGGGGATAGTCTGTGAGTCTGAAGGGCTGTGGTAGATTGATGTCTAGATAAAGGCTCCTCTGGAAAGTCAGGGAGAAGGGAAAAGGAGATGGCGTTGACAGTGCACTAAGGGACAGCTCAGATATATGGAGTTCTTCAGCTCTCCAGACAAGTGACAAACTTATTGAGGGTCTGGGGATCAGAAGTAGGGAACAAAGCAACCAGAGCAACGTTGTGGTGAGAATTTATTCTGGACTGCCTGACCAAAGTGAGCAAATGAACAAAGTCATCTTTGTTGGGCTCAGATGACAAAATCCATCATTTGATATGCTACACAAGGAAATCTAAGGCAAACTCAGCCTGCATCAGTATAGGAAATGAAAGGGTTAAGTTTAGTGTTTCATTTACTGCTGTTAGATAGGATAGGCAGTAAAACTACAAAACCAAAATATGTCAGAATGTTTTAGAATTTTTGACAATTTTAATATAATTGTAGTTTATTCATATGCATATGTTGGCTTTCCTTGGAAGCAGGGTGCTGAAATAATAGACTTAATATCATAAAACAGTTTTACGTTATAGAGAACATATCAACAGCCTGTAAGTAATTTTTTCTCCGCATGCCATGCTTTTGTACAGCATTAACATGACCATAGGACAGTTAAGTCATTCATTGTTACAGCCTTACATCACACCATTGTCGATGAGAAAAGGTTCACTTAAACTCTGAACTTTCCATTTCCTTAATAAATAAAGAAGAAAGTTCAACTTCATTAATGCAAGTAATATTTATGGTATTATATTCCAAGAGATTTTGCATAAATGATGACTGACATTTGGAGATGCTAGCAAGTGGTTAGATCTCAAATTAGATAAGATTAACTAGTATTAGCTGGAAATTCCGTCACATATTGACCTCCTAATCCCATGCATGGAACAAATCAAAACAAATATTCCATTCCTGCTCCAAAAATCTAGTAAAAGAAGTAGACATAAAAGGCATATATGCACCTTGAAAACGGAATAAAACAATTCTATAATTAAATAATACCTGGAGGGGGTCTACCTAATTTTATAATCTTTTTTTTTTTTTAATTATTTGAAGCATTTGTCTGTTATATGCATTAAGTACACTACAGAATTTTGGAAGGCAATGTTCTTTTAACAAGTCAAGTGTGTATTTTGTCCATGTCCCTCCCATTACAACATTGTTCCTGCTTTTCCAGTAGACCAGCTTAAGAAGCTAGTGTTGTGATCTTTCAAAAAGATTTTATAATACTCTCTATTTGACCATATTTTTGTTTTGTTTGGTCCCCTGGGAAGAGAAAAGAGATATGAATTCTGAATAATTTGAGAACCACGGAATTACAGTAATTATTTGACTACATTTTTCTATGCTTTTTTTTTTATTTTTCAAAGCTGGTACAGCAAATGAAATTAATCTTAACGAATATGAAATGCATTAATAGGAAACCACAGAATTATTCCCATCTTGACTTTCTCTTGAAATACATATACATACTATCTATAATTCACTGATAAAGACCTATTGTTTAAAATTGAACTTATATTACTTATTAAACCTTTGTATTTTTTAGGAAAATGCAAAATTTTCTGTAAATATATTTATTTGAACATGAAAAATTACATTCTGGGGATTTTCAGTTTTCAGAGGGTGCCAGTTTGAATGAAACCCTTCAATTTCTTCAACAATTAAATTTAAAGATAAATGCTTATATCCTTACAGGCATACAGTGGCATGGGAACTGGGCTGTAATAGAAGAGGGAAAAAATGATTATTATGAAAATGCTGGAAATGCCACCTGAGTTAGAGCAGTGGTGCCTCCCATGGTGCTTCACCGATGGTACCAATAGTAGGAAATAAATGGCAGCAGTGTTGTAAACACAAATATTGTCACCACAAACCACTGCGAGCCTGGCCAGTGGCCTCACACCTCCAGAGCCTGTATCGGGCATTATCATTCCCTTTGGACAACTGAGGTCTCTGAGCAGGTGACTGGTGCTAGTCTTGGGTATCAGCTCTTGAGCTACTGCAATTACTGTGCACTGTTTTTTAAGAAAAACCACCTTTGTCTTATATTAATATTCAAATTAAGCTCTGTTAATTTGGTTGAAAGCTGGGGGTTCAGGGCCAATTAACAATCAGTTCAGATACTCCTGCCTCAAGGGTGGTACTACCAACAGGAAGAGTTTGACAACTGGAGGCTATACTGGTTATATCCTTCAACATTTCTCAGGAATTTGGGCAAAGCCAGTTAAAGAATGCAAAGAGTTGCTAATGCATTCATATTTATCTCTCATAACCTTCAGACTAGCTCATTTGTTCTACTACTTGTTCAGGGGAAACTGTTACTCATACAGGATTAATGATAAAGTGATATACAGATGACGATTTAGAATCAATAAAGAGGGTTGCTTTTGTTATTAAAAATAACAACATAATCTAAAAAAAGCAAAAGTATGTAAAAGCAACAGAAAAACTATATGAGTGTATGAACAACAAAAAGCTTAATGGAGTATTTAAGATGAGGAAAGTACATTTTTGAAATATTTTCAAAAACACCCTTCAAATTTGTGCTAAAATATTAATAATAATTTGTATATGAATGCCTAGGTCTTTTCTAAGACAGAGTCTGCCTGAAATTTACTTTGTAACCTGGGGTTTTTTGCTTCTTGGTTGTATTTTATTAGACAGTTTCATGTGGAGAGGTGTATATATTTCACAATTTCATTTTTGATTGTTTATTGGAACAAACTCCTCTTTTTGTGATGGTTGATGTGTTTTGAATCAATAAGAAGATTAAAAATAAATTTCATTGTTAAAATCTTGTGATTTCCAGATGTCAGATAAGTTTTGAACAAAAAGCAGAACGAAAGTAAAGTACTTGGCTGCTACTTGGCAGAGAAAGCCTTTACAGAATAATTCAGGAATTACTGTTTTAAATAAGCTGTTTGAAAAGTGAGATTTTTCATTAAATTCTTCCATTCAATACTTTGTTTTAAAAAACACAGATTTTCCCAAGTCCACTTCCTCTCTCTGTTAGGGAATTATATTTGCAATCAGCACCAGTAAATTTACAAGCATAACTAAACAACACGAACTAAGAATGGATATAAAATTTAGGAGACTATTTTTTTTTTAAATCATTATTCTCTTTCAATTGCATATAGTAAAGAGTCTGGGGTGAATTTCTGCATAGAAATCCAACTGTTAGACAGGAAGAAGCACTCTAGATTGTCATCTAGAAAACAAACCCACAGTCCCTTAATTGGCTGTTTCTTGCTGGGGTTAATCTGGATTTTTGAAGAAAGTGGACATTCAGCTATCTGCTATTATTTCTGTTTTCTGAAATTTTGTTTAGGATGTTTTTGCTAGATCTCTGAAAATTCCACTTCCTTTTCCCTCTCTCTTCTCTTTTATTAGTCCTCAGAATAGAAAAAAGATTTGCTGTTATTGTCTAAAGTAAGGTTGTCACCTAATAGGGGAATGATTGTCTGTCAAGTTGATGTTGTGAATATTTCTTAGCATCCTGTAGAAGAGTCCATATCTAGGATTCGTGAAATTAAGGCAGCAGTTAATTACTTTTTTTTAAATCCAGCCTCTTTTCTACTTGTATTAACCCAGCTGCCAAGCTTCAAGTGCATTGATTTGTTTTGTGAACAGTGCTGTCATTTCAGTGGTGTTCATTTCAGCTGAGATTGTCCTTAGTAGCTGATGGCTTTTTAATGTTTTAATTATCAAGTATTTTCTGCTTACTGTCAGAGACTGCCATGTAATAGAGTGCATTTAATCTTCATATTTGTATGCAATGGAGACCACTCCGATAGGCATTACCATTTTGCAGTTTTGTTCTTGTTTTAAAGGAAATATTTTCTATTAGCTTATATTTTATTCCTTTACTTGTGTGTTTCTATTTTTTTTTCAATTTTTCCTATTGTCCAAAGCATCACAAGCAATTGGTTCTTGCTTTTCCCGATAATTTATTTCTCTCTGTAACCTTGCCTTTCTATATTGATTATGTGCCACTGTCACAGTAAACTGCTGTCTACAGTGGATATTTGGATGTGCAGACAAATTAATTCATATAAGGTAGACTTGGACTGGTATTGTGAGGTTGGGAAACAACATCAGCAACAACTGACCTTCTCTTAATCTCTGGAGGTTTTCTTTGCAACTGATGAAGGAGAGAGAACAGACACACATCCTGCAGCAATTTCAAAGCCATGGGCTCCCTCTCTCTGTCTTCATTCCTTCACTCACTTCCAGGAAAGCACACAAATTATTTTCCTGCTCTGAGCTGCGTTTACAGCCACCTCTCACACTGTTCAAAGAACTGGAGATTCTCATAGAGGTGGGGAAGGACTTTTCCTTCTGTCCCTTCCTTTCTCTCTCCCTACATCCCTTCTGTCCTCCTCCTACCCTTTGCCCTCCATAGATCAGCAATCCCATGGAAGCAATAGCCTTAGATTGCTCCACTTAGGGCCTAAAATATAAACTCGGGGTTTTTTCTTTATTTTTTTTTTT
>VWZU01005103.1:1327381-1368191 GCA_013397095.1 Sterrhoptilus dennistouni | reverse complement strand
TTGTTTTTTTTTTTTTTTGTCTGGCAGTGGCTGAGGGAATTTCCTTTTTTTCATTGGAGAACCCTAAAATCATAGAATTCTGCTCCTCTCAGGATTATATAAAACTATATAATACAGCCAAGAGCACTGACCAGATGTTCCTTGAACTCTAAGAAGTTTGGTGCCTATAAAAATTGTATTCTTTATATTTGAATTGAATTACAGAAGTCAATTATTGGATTTATACTATGTCAGTACCCATTTTTAATATTAATAATAATTGTTTTCTTTCTTGCACTGCTTACCGCCCAGTTTAGCATGGTTTAGAAATGTCACTCTTCTATTTCTCCTTTCGGCAGAATTTTGAGTTCTGCAGAGAAGAGTAAGACAAGCTACACAAAGATGTCAGGATGGACTGTGGCACTGTAGTCTGTGTCTCAACTTAAAAAATGTGGGCACTAAGCAGGCTTCTTGCTCAATTTCCTCTTTTCCTTGGAAATAATTAGGTTATTGGAGGGTTTTGGTATGGCTGGAAATAGCCTAGAAAAAACTTTGATGCCTATAGCTATTCCACATTAAAATAATTCAATCATCAAAACTACACTTGGCACTCTGTAATGACCATTTAATGAAATTAAACTTAAAGTAATGAAAAAAGTTTGGTTGTTCATGCATTAGTTGAAGATTCTTTCTTTATCTTAACTAATGTAACCAATTTTGGGGGAAAAAATGATATGTTAACTCCTAGAAAAAAATGTGCAACTTTATTTTTTTTTTTTTGGAGAGGGTGTGAGGGAAACCAGGAAAGTGTCGAGTCTCCCTTCAAAATTCTGCTATTTGTTGAGGTTTTTTTGTTGGTTTTTTAAATCCTACTTGTTGGTAACAAAGGCATTCCAAAAGATACGAACTTCCTTTACTTCTTTCTCCTTTTTATTTTTCCCCACAAAGGTAGACTCTTCAGAAGGTGAAGTACAATGAACTTTTCTTTTATACTTCGTGCAGTGCCAGGCTAGCTGGTAACATGTATGTGATCATTTGTGTCATGCAGGAAACCCATAGGAAAGAGCTTATGACAGATTCTGAATATCTAGTGTAAAACTGTAAAGCAGAAGTTGCATCAACCTTCAGTCAAACACACATATATTTCCATCTCTTCATCCCTGCAGCAGTCTTCATCCAATCCTTGTTTTATGTCTGCATCAGTTTTTCTGTTATCCATTCAATATTGAATAATTTCTAGACTGCTGTGTGCCCAAAATATTGCTGTTGATTTTCCTGCAAATTCAGTTTCACTCATAGTGTAAACATGGGGATTTGAATAATATAATCCTCTAAGAAGTTCTCAGTATATGACTTCTAAAATAAATTAAGTTAGCTGAAACCCTTGGGTGCTATGCAGAAAAAAAGATTTAATGTTTATAAAGTGCCTAACAGGTGATTAACTGCTAATATGCCTACTCACAGCCCTAGAGAGAGTTCAGTAATAATAAATAAGAAAGAAGTGGCTGTTTATTCCCAGCTTTTTTGCATTTTTGGACTGAGTTGAAGTGTGTACCTTTTATGTTTCAAGAGCTATCCTTCAGACAGGTCAGTTATTCCAGCTGTTAGAGAAGCAACAAAGACTCACATCTCATGGCATTTTGAAGTTGTCTTATTACGCATTACAAAGATTATTGAGTAGTTTTGAGATTACCATGAAATTTCCTTTATACAACAGCCTCAGGGATTTCACATCATGGCTTGAATTTAATCTAAAAAATTATCTGTTGCCTTTCTTCAATTCTTGCTCTTTTAGCTAATAATTATTCTTTTAAAAATAGATTTAATCTGTAATGATATGGCCTAGAAGTGATACTTCTAAACTCTAAAATAAAATTGGCCAGTGCTATGTTTGACAGGATTAGCGATAATGGAGAGAAAAACTGACCTTTATAAATTTCAGTGTTGGATAAATGCACGATTGGTAGAGTTTATTCCTTCCAGACAGACGTTGGCCCTTCCATGACTTGTTGGTTATGCTTTGTAGTAAGTGCTGGGAGGAAAAGCAAAAGGGAAGTACTCCTTTTTACCATACTGTACATATAATTAATTCATTAGAGCATCATTATCACTGAATAGTCCCTACTGTCTTCAAATGATATATCCCAGTGCAGCATCCCTTTTCATCCTTTGTTCAATCTCTAAGGTTAACTCTCCAGTAACACCAGTAATCCTCACATGTGTATGAACTGAAAAATAAGTTTTGGAATTGAAATATTACATAAAAATTTAGCATCCTGAGCAGCAACAGGACATCTTGTGCTTAGTGTCCTCTGTTGGCATCCAGTGGCTGAAGGAAAGAAATGGTTTGCCCCTAAATTCTGCCAAGTTGCTCTTGCCTTCATGGTGAAGTTTATGCATTTGATTAGTTGTGATTTTTTCTGAGCTGTGAGAAAAAAAGGAACTCTGAGACTATCAAGAGATGAATTTCCGAGATCTATTAGTGTGTTTGCACTGCTAAAAGTGCAAACACACTACTACTTTTGGCTAAAAGATTCTGTGGTAAAAGTTAATGCAGTCATACCTATTTCTGACTTCTATACATATTCTTTTTTAATTGCTACGAATTACACAAAGCTCATTGAATACATGTGCAAACACACACGTTGTGCCCTCTGCATGCTAGATACACTGTATTGGCTAAAAGATCAAATTATTAAATCTATAAAATAAATGGTGTATGATATCTCTTGATCGACTCAAAGCATAGAGATCAGCTCTGTCTTCTATGGAAGTTTTCAGCCCAAGCAAAACCTATGTCTGTGTCCAGGACGGAGCTTTAATTCCAATATCATGCTAGGAGGGCAATCTGCTATGAGTCTTAATAATAAAAGCAGTCATATTTCTTTGTGGGAAACATCTCCTGCAAAACAGGCTAAAAAGAGTACAGATTCTTTATATGTGCAACTACAAGAAAACAGCTGGTTTGAGAAGACCCAGCCAGTGTGAGAATCATCTCTCATTCTGTTTTTTGCATTGTTCTTGCAGGATTAAGAACTTCCATAGTCAGTTTAAGAAATAGATCTGGAAATGTAAAACGTCATTAAAAATGTATCTCATTGCTATGTTGATTCATCATCATCTGAAACAATTGCTTACCACAACATCCATCCTTCATTAAAAAGTTCCCAATTTCTGCCATTCACAACTATTCTATAGCACTGGAAAAAAATGTTGTATCTTTTAATCAACACTTTCTATAATTAACTTAGTGAGCTTTTTGAAGCGAGTCAAGTAGTTTTCTAGTAATCTTTCAAAGTCTCTTCTAGACTAATTTTATTTTATAGGTGTAGAAAGCTATTTTGAATCCAAAAGTCAGCGTTAAGAAAATCTATGCAGCAGCCCAAAAACCCAGGGTAGAAAGGAGACACATTACATATGGTTCTGAGTGGGAATAGAAAAGGAATTTCCTGGAGAAAAGTTCACTGCCTTCAATTCATATTGAAAGATGTTTCTGTCTTTGTTTCTCTTTTATCCTCTCTGGATTTCCTTGCCTCTTACCCATACTCTTCTAATCTCTAATTTCCCTGCCAACTCTCTGCCCTGATCTTTTTGGTCAGTTTATCACTCTGTGCTTGTCTTACTGTCAGACACTCAGCTGAGGTAGCTGGAGAGAACTCTAAGAGAGAGCCCCAGCAGTGTATCTCCAATGCACAGCAGTGAGGAGAAGAGCCAGAATGCAGAGGCTGGAGGAGCCTTCTGCCAGAGCAGTGAGGTGTGTGACAGCCACAGGGCAGTGTGGTGGCTTGCATGCACCAGGCATGTGGAAACATTGTCACCTGGGAAGCTGTCAGTGGCTCTGGGTAGGGTGGGCAGGTAGAGGTTAAAGAGCTCTTATTCTGTTAATGTGGGTTCATGCAGGGCCAGTCAACACTACTGGAAAGCAATAATTTTTTGAAAAAAGAAAAATCCCCCTTGGTCAAATAGAACATGTAGAAAGATAAATACTATGCCTCCCTATTTAATTTTTTTTTTTCAATTTCATAGAACATTTCATTAACGTTCAATATTAGGTCAATATTATGCCGAAGGGAAAAGTGCACACCTGGTAATTACTGTCCTATAAACCTAAATGCTAAAATTAATGTGGAAGTTTTTAACAAGAAGTCAGTAAGAGTCTAAAACAATATAAATTATTATTTCTTAAGTAAATGAACACTGGAAACTCAGAATGTCAAAATTCACCAAATTTACACAGTTCAATTTAATTTTTTCTCTCATTAAAAAAAGGAACAGGAGCCTAATACATTTAAAAATAATTACTAAGAAATAAGTCTCAAATTGCACTGGGTTTCTATACCTTTGTATAATCTCTTACTTCCTATGAGTTGCCATTCTTTAATAATCATCAAGGAAAGCAAATTAAGCAGCATATTCATGTAATTACACAATATAGTGAATGTATATATTCTTAGATTTATATGTGAAAAATTCATCTTTTGAGATGTTTTAATAAGAAGAAATGTTCCTGTTAAGGGATTATTGAATTGAACAACTGCATCAGTACATTATTAAAAGTGTTATGTTTTATTTCAGAATACTTTAATATTTATCCTCAATAAGCAAAATCTACATGGTATGCAAAATGAAGACATGTAGGATGTTTTATTTGCATGTTAAATACTCTCACTGTTGAACCGATCTTGTAAGGCTTATTCCCCATCATGTCACTTCTTATTCCTGTATTGCATGTCACATTGTTTAATAATAGATTCACAGGCTATATTTCAATTGAAACTTTCTCTTTCTTTTTATATTCGCTTTCTTCATCTGTTGGGAGTAAATATCTTCCATCTGGCCATAATTGTTTGTTTAAAGCTTAGCACTTTGCACTTTCAGCTGAATTGTTTTTTGGTTCTTGTTTGTTTGTTTGTTTGTTGGTTTGCTTGTTTTTCGAGTCGTGAGTCAACTCCAGTCATGTTGCAGCTGATCATAAGTAATGATCAATGATGTCATGGTCCATTTGGATCTCTCAACTTCCTAGGAAAATGCATTCTGTGAATTAAACTTTTTTTTTTTTTTTTTTTTTTTGAGCTCATTTGCAAAGAAAACAAATACAACATCTAAGGGCTCAATTCCCTTTGTGCAGAGTTGACTGATATCTGAATTCACTGTTTCATCACTTAATTAATGATCTTTCTAATACAGATATTCTCTAACCTGCAGCTTGTGTACATATGAACAAAATAGCTACCAAGCTGATGGTTAGAGTGTTTACCTTTCCTTGCCCGTCATGGTGTGGGTGTTCCTGTAACATACTGGAAAGCACAAAACTTTCATCATTCAGGCTGCTGCTGGATCTGCTTCAAAAGCTCGTTTGAGTAAGCTGATATACTTTCCAGCTTGGAAGTTTGGTCCATACCTTTTTCTTTAGTTAGCAGATTTTGGAGAAATTGTCAGAAAACCAATGCACAGGATTTTAAGTGCTGGACACAGCAAGCACAGGTGATAGTGACTGCATAATGACCTTTCACTCTTCCTGGTCATGGTCCTGACTACATTGCCCCAACTTTGACATATTGGTTCTGCTCCAAACTTACCTCAGCCCTTGGCACAAGCTGCATGTTAGCCAAAATCTAAGCAGGAGCTGAGAAAACAGTCACACTCCTGCCGCACGATTTCCAAATTATTGTCTATGTAACAAATCCAGCAGCTAGGGGAGGTAGCTGTTTTTGCAGGATGTTTTTTATGCAAAAGAAAGCTGTCTGGGCCAAAGAACGAGTGCACATTTTATTTGGCTTCTTTTCAAGGCACACAGCATAACATCAAAATCCATAATTCCTCAGAACTCTTTTTAAATTTTTTTTTAATGTGATGAAAAAATCAGCTATTTAAAATAAAATTATTCATCTATTAGAATCTGGATTCCTTGTGTTTCAAAATCCTAGAACCATCCAAGCCTATTGCAATATTGTTGCCATGGAAGTAAATTTTCATAAAGCTGCAGATTAAAATATCTGAAAATTATGACAAAATTCAGAGAACTTTAAGGGGCTTCTAGAGAGACTTTTCTCTAAAAAGTTTGAAGAGCCATACCACCACCAAATTCCAAATATAAAAATACCAATACCAAATTAAAAATCATTAGTCATACTTACAAAAACTATAAGAAGTTATAAGGTAAAAGAATTCTAGGCATTGATTAAGACTGATAATGTCGTTCACATTGTGGGCCACGTAAGAAAGAAAGGGAGCTTCTTCTCTCTTTCATGTTGTACAAAACTTAACTTTTACTTTGGGGAGCCAGAAATGATGATATCAACTTTTCCTTTAGTTGAACAGCAAACAAAAATTAATTGAAGCTGTAGATCTGATTTCCTTCCTCCCCATATACCTTCAATTGCAGATGCCAAGCAATCCATTATCCCCCATGGTCTATGTCAGTTTAATATACAATTTTGTCGAAGTGTCACAAACTATCAAGGCATAAGCAACATGCAAAGATGTTACAAGAGAAAACATCAAGCTTGTTCTTTAATCAGGCATTCTGTGGGTTGGTTTTGGTGATGTGAGGGGTTTTGGTGTTTTATTTGTAAAGTTAATGCCTTCCTGATGGAAAGACAGACAGAAGACAATATTTGGAAAAGATGGCTGAGTAGGAGTAGGAGCTAGAACTAGGCTATAGCATGTCCAATGAAAAATCTTTCCTCCAGACCTCAGTTTCTTTTGTCTTTCTACAATAAAATGAAGGATGAATAAGTTGTGTTTTTCTAACTATAAATAGTAGTTTGAGGATACACAACTGCAGATTGAAACTATGTTCACTAAAAAGAAAACTGAGCAGAAAAGAGGTTTTGCAGCTAAAAAGGATGAGAGCATGTGAAGGATAAAACATTTTCTGAGTATTCTCCAATATTTTTTACTTTGATGTTTTACTATCTTACTTTTCATATATAGTTATATATATGGTATTACTCACGGATTTTTAATAAGAGAATTCCACCCCAATAGTTTAATTCAAACTACATTTAATTTTAAAAATTTTACAAGGATACGTTTCAGCTGTAGCATTTCATGGATTTTTATTTTTTCTTAGTAAACTTAAAGATAATCATAGTACTTATGAAGAGCTTCATCTGCTGCCAGATTTCCTCTCACTTTATAGTCAATATTAGAAACAGATTTACATTTCATTTTCTAATACAGTGATCTACACCTACCCTTTTTTGTCCTTGATCTTCTGTTTAATTGGAAAGGAGTGTCTTTCAAAAAGCAGCTTCAAAGTCCTCAAAATGCCACTGGCATGAGGAACAATATTTAACAAGCTGTGTCTTTGAGTATGGAATTCGAATGGACTGAAAATTTCACCTTTTTAAATGCATAAAGTGCAAGGGAATTCCAACTATATGCCTTAAGATTTTTAACATTCATTCTGAATACGGTTTTTTTTTTTTTTCTTCTCTAAATAGGAAAAGAAATAAAGACTTTTCCTAATAAAAAAATATTTTTCAGGACTTTTTCAGAGCTTCCATGTGTATAGTAGTATCACCCACATGTGATACTGTGTTAAAAGAGAAGTATTTTAATTATTGTGTTGGACACTGAAAGTACCAAGGAAATTTACCTGTGGCAAAAGTTATGATGTGATTATTCAAATACATACTGCTGTATAGAATGTATAAGCAGTATAAAACTCTCTCCTAGGTAGGCTTTATGTATATGGCATCTCAGTATTCATCCACCTATTTAGGTATATATTTTTCAAGTGTGAAAAATGTCTATGACACTATCTATAATTTATCCATTGGTTTAGAGCCTCTACAGGTGTTACAAAAACTTCTGCTAATCCTGTACCCTAATGAAGAAACCAAGATTTTTGTCATCCCATTGATGGGCTCTAGGTGGAACAGGGACATACATAAACAGATAGATAGATACATAGATAGATATACTTATGTAATCATGTTTGCAATTTTTTGGTAAAAGCAAAAATTTTAAGACTGACCTCAACTTGCATTTGATCCAAGAATGACCCCTTGTTTGTCCCAATCATGATTTTTTAATCTTGCTCTCCCTTAATTGTAATCATTTAGCTGTGGGTAGTCAGCTGTGGGTGCTCAGCTGTATGCTCTCACACTTTCCAAGCGTCACCTAGGACTGATAATTTATTTTAAGTACTTTCATCCTGGAATATTACTGGTTGCTGTTGTGAATTTTGTCTGATTTTTCTGCTTTTCATTTCACCCTTCCAAGTTTACCTCTGGAGAGAACCTAACTCTTATTCATGGTAGCACTTGCCAGTCATTTCAAAAGTTGTTGAAAGACCTCTAAAATACCAAAACCCACATAATCTGGAAAATTTTAAATACAGTAGGCAAAAGTCAGGAGAAAGGGTCAATTGTCTGCGCTAGCACACAGCAGTTATTCTGTAGCAGTGTGCTGAAAGCATTTGTCAGGACTTGTAACCATTTAGCAGTATTTTCTATTAGCTTGTTTAGTGGATGGATTTTAATTTTCTGTAATTAAAATATAAAATCTGTAAATCTGGACTAAGTTATTTTATCATCCACTGTAGTGGGTCAGAGACTTAATGTCTTACCAGCATCACAAGCGAAGTTATAACTTATTTCTCCAATAGATTTCACAGGTTTTTAATGACTGCAGAAATATACTAAGAATTCAAAAGGCAAGTTTCTAGACACAATCTCCTGATAAGCATATACTCTGTTGTGGGCTAACCTTCTGTCCATTAATCTTTGCCTTCTTGTCTACCCAATGTTTATTTTCCGCTAACTCATAATGATTTCCTCACATAAAGGAGGGTTTGAAGCTTTTCTCTTTCTTTCTTTCTTTCTTTCTTTCTTTCTTTCTTTCTTTCTTTCTTTCTTTCTTTCTTTCTTTCTTTCTTTCTTTCTTTCTTTCTTTCTTTCTTTCTTTCTTTCTTTCTTTCTTTCTTTCTTTCTTTCTTTCTTTCTTTCTTTCTTTCTTTCTTTCTTTCTTTCTTTCTTTCTTTCTTTCTTTCTTTCTTTCTTTCTTTCTTTCTTTCTTTCTTTCTTTCTTTCTTTCTTTCTTTCTTTCTTTCTTTCTTTCTTTCTTTCTTTCTTTCTTTCTTTCTTTCTTTCTTTCTTTCTTTCTTTCTTTCTTTCTTTCTTTCTTTCTTTCTTTCTTTCTTTCTTTCTTTCTTTCTTTCTTTCTTTCTTTCTTTCTTTCTTTCTTTCTTTCTTTCTTTCTTTCTTTCTTTCTTTCTTTCTTTCTTTCTTTCTTTCTTTCTTTCTTTCTTTCTTTCTTTCTTTCTTTCTTTCTTTCTTTCTTTCTTTCTTTCTTTCTTTCTTTCTTTCTTTCTTTCTTTCTTTCTTTCTTTCTTTCTTTCTTTCTTTCTTTCTTTCTTTCTTTCTTTCTTTCTTTCTTTCTTTCTTTCTTTCTTTCTTTCTTTCTTTCTTTCTTTCTTTCTTTCTTTCTTTCTTTCTTTCTTTCTTTCTTTCTTTCTTTCTTTCTTTCTTTCTTTCTTTCTTTCTTTCTTTCTTTCTTTCTTTCTTTCTTTCCCATGTTTCCCTTTATCAGCCTTGATCTCACTTCTCTCATTTAAACCATCTATCTTAGTTCTTGTTTATGGGCCTGGGTTTAAAGAATTTCGAATAGCCTTCCCAGACAAATTATATCTGTAATTTCAAAGTTATTTTCAAGTTCTTTCTGCTGGAGAAAGAACACTTATTCAATGGGGATGCTCCCCATGCTGCAAAATTGCAGATAGGAGCTGCAAAGGGACAGAGCATACTCTATGCAGTTGCCACCTTTTGAGATCTTGAGAACTTTGCAGCTAATGTGTGAAATCCTGCTCAGAACATCATACCACATATATCAGAGACTTATACTGAACGCAATTTTACATGGTTGGCAAGAAGCTTTTCTTTTTCAGAAGAGGATTTGGTATCCCTTCTTTGGTTCAAGTTCTTGCTCCAATATCCCCACTTCCACCTCTCACTATATGTACAAATATCTTCTTTTTTTTTTTTCTAAATAATAATAAAAAAATTAAAAGAAATAAAATTACTCTTTCACTCTCGCTGCCCCCAAACAATAATCTGACCTATCCATCTTGTCACTGGGGACAACTGCAGAAAAAATGTGTAAAGTGACAAGGATGTTTATATGGAAAACAAGAGGAAAAGTAGGAAATATAGCAGAATTAAAGTAGAGATTGGTAGGATGACAGAGAATGACTATGGGTGTTAAAATCCTTTAGATTTAACTTTGACATCTGTAAGACTTATTTTTATATTTGCATACATTAAATGATGCATTTTCTTTAATATGTAAGTCAACTCATATAAACTAGAATTCTTAATTATAGAATTTGCTTCAAACTTGAGTTCTGTTTATACAAATTAAAGTTTTGAAAAGTAAATTTAAGCCAGCTCATTTCAGTGGTTAAGGCATCTTGGAAATATCCTTAACGTGTGTTTAAAAATTGCTATTTTGTTTATTATAAAATAATCCTGAGCAATATGGATTAAAATTCCTTAAGATCTTACTTTCCACGCAGTTTTATAAATGTCACTAAACAATGTATGACATGGCAACCCGTAAAGAGCAGATAACCCTACTCTAGGTGTAGTTTAGGCAATACCTCTACATAGGATAGAGCACCAGCTTTCAACAGTATATTTTAGTCTAGAAATAACAAATGTTTTTTGTGCAGAAACTCACTTAAGGTGATAAACCACAGACTATTAAGAAAGCTGTCAGAGTATTTTTCTGTTTCTGACCCTAGAGAGGACAGTTTCAACTGGAATATGTTATGCAGTAAAGCTAGACTAAGAGATGTTTAAAATTATTTAAATTAAATTAAATATCATTCCCAAGTGGAGAAGGCCCAATTACTAGTTTCAAAAGTGTGTAATTTGAAGTACCCTCTTAATACAGGTGCAGTGTATTTAATAATAACAAATTTGTTTTGGTTCATAGATGGAAGAATTAATTAGCAGATCCACAGATTGCATGAATCTATATATCCATATATAGATGATATGTCCATATACTATTTCAATACAGTGTATTCTATAGCAAAACTTGAACATGTCTAGACATAAAATTGGGACTATCTTCATCCTACTTTCTATCTCTATGGTCTTGAAAATAAGAAAATACTAGACCTTATTGTGAGTTTTATTTACTTCTTCTGTTTAAGAAATAACACCCAGCCACACCATTTTATCTATGTATCACTTCGCAGGTATTTTGTATGGTCTTTGCACTTCTTTGTTTCATGGTGTCTAATGAGTACTAAAAACTCAAGACTGGAAATTGGATAGTACATCATTTACTGAGTTAGAGTTGGTGTCTGCCCTTTACATTATACTAACATTTCAGCTAATGTGACACAAACTTTTAAAATATATTTCACTGTGTTCATGTGCACCGGAAAACCATGGACAGTGGGAAGAACCAGGTAAGTTCTTTCAGTCAAACAGTAATATGAGCACTTTAGAAGTCTATATGAGCTTTCAGCTAATATCTGTGAAGTACTGGAAAAAACAGAGCATTGCAAGAAACGACAGGTTTAAATTTTGTGCAGAAGAACAAACAAAAGGAGTCAAGAGAGCAGTAGGCTTTGAATTTCCCATTTAGCAGATATCCCTAAAATTGAAGTGTGTACATATAAATGGTAATAGTATAATTCCATGAAAAATTATTTGTAGCCTGCATATTTACATAATATGGACAGTAGAAATTTAATTTCTGCTCAAATTTAAATTCTGTGTATATGTCTTGCCTAAACACGGGAAGTCTGACTCAAGCTAGAGAGACATTTCTAAGATTAGAAAATTGTTAAAAGTAAAATATAAGGTGGTGAAATTAAATACTCAGCTGCCTCCTATATCCATTACATAGTACATGTAGATGAAGAATTGTTTTGCAGGGCTTGTTTTGTTTTGTTTTGTTTTGTTTTAATAAATTTTCTGCTCATCCAAGGGTAGTCTTCAAATAGGTGTGGGAGCAAATAATCTACTTATACACAATGAGGAGGATTCTGCTGTGCTAAAGAACTAAAGAACTGATGGGATGATGATCTCTTTAGAAGTCACCAGTGCTGGATGGATTCCCACACTTGAAAATCCACGACAAAATTTTTGTCTCCTGATCTGTAGCTTGATTTGCTAGTACCTCATGAAAGATTTCAGGACCAAATTTTCCCTCCCCTAGGCACTCAGAGATGGTTGCAAGGTGCTTAATGCAATTCCATCCTGCACATAATGCTGATGCACAGGAGTTGAGAAGGAAATATGGAGTAAAGAGAGAAGTGATTTGAATGTTGAGGGGGAAAAGAGGTTGTGTCATAGCTATGGATGGGGAGGAAAAATATTAGCAAGCCAATGCACTTAGTAATGCTGGAAAAAAAGAAAGAATATGCCGATAATGACATGGCCGGCAGCTTTTTGTTAATGAGAACATCTATCAACTATCTACATTAGAAATATTTGAGTTACCCATACAGTGAGTTATTGATAAACAGGAGACAGAGGATGGTAAGGAATAGCTGTGTAGCACCTGCTACTCCCTGCAGTGAACTCTGATGATGTCAAATGCAGAAAAACAATAGCCAGACCACAGGATCTTTTTTAAAGTGTATTAATACTACTATCATGAATATTTATGTGTTAATTCTACAGAAGGAATGCAAGTTACCTTTTTCAACAAGGACTTTTCAGCATAGAACTACATTCAGGTTAAACTTTTATTGTCTTTTTCCTACACTAGAAAAGTGTCAATGCTGTGTAAAAAGAGAATGCTTGTATAAAAAGAGAACTAAAACACATTTAAAATTAAACATATATCTAGGTTATTATCACAAAAGACTATCTTCTACATAGTTTTCCTTCAGCAACCCCTGTGTTTTCTGAAGCATAGCTCTTTTTGCATGTATCCACAGAAACTGAGCTACTAAGGAACTGCCCAGCTTATGAAAGGAACTTGCACAGCCAGATGGTGCTTATGTATGAGATTTCAAAATTTATGGCAAATGTTGATGAAAGTGCACAGATGCTGCATACTCACACAAACCGAGCCATGACTGGGATATGTTGTGTTGTACATCATAATATCCCTGGAAAACAGAGCAGTTTTGCAAGTTCTTTGTAAAGAAGGTTTTTAGGTGCCAAAGGTAAAGAACCTTTAAGAAGAAGGGAAAAAATTATATTATGTTTAAATTGAAATTTGGCAGAGAATATTTCTGGAGAGTCAGCAAGTGTCTGGAGATGGAATAATCCATGCAAAAAATCAGCAAACAATGTCACAGAACATTCAGTCCTTAGATTCAAAGGTCAGATATTGAAATGCTACCTAACTGAATTTGTGTGCAATTAAAAGTGATTTCAGCAAAAGCATTAAATAATTATAAACCTTATAAATTATAAGAAAGATAGAAACAGAAAAATTAGAGGCCATTTCACAAATATTTTGAGAAGCCATGACCTCTTCTTGGTCAGGTAGATTATTATGGCTTGCTAGTGAAAAATAGTCAAATCTATTTTGCCTACTGCATCTCACACACAACACGGTCCTCAGTAAAAACCTGAAATAATGATATGTATTAATGTTCACTGAATTTTGGGTCATGAACTACATTAATATTTATGTCAACAAACAATTTTATTTGACAGGTGATTCACCTGCTTAGTATCTACAGTGGAGTCTCACAGAATTAACTAAGTGTTTCACCTGTATAGGAGTGCTGCAATATGCAATGCTTTAGAGGTTCATTTCCTCATCGTGGACTAAAGGAAAAGGGAAAAGGAAGCTCTTATTTTAAATATTTCCATTATGAACCTTCATAGCTCATTACCATAATAGGGTGACTACTCAAGTCAGATCAAAAATTCCCGGAACTATGTATTTTGAAGACTGCAAAAAAAAAAATTTTTTGCAAATATAAGAGGAGCCTCCAAGTTACGTAATTCGTATTTAGTGTCTTTCTTGTATATAGATGTGGCAAATACCAGCATGTATATTTTTCTTAGAAGCTTCTTACCACACCAACTTTGCACTCACTGCAGAAGCCCACCAATAATAATGTAAATTTCCTGGGCATAAGAGTTCCCTTTCCTGTCAGCACTGGCATAGTTTGAAATACACTGAAGTTAAATGACTTTGTGAACTCTCAGCCTCTTGGTATTACATCTGGAAGCAGCAAAGTTTGAAAACTCTTCTCAAAGTGATGGTTAGTCATCAGTGGACTGTGGAAGCAGCAAACTGGGTCCATGTCGTGAACAGTACACTCAGCAACACACAAAAGTTTTGGTGGAAAATCTTTGAAAAAAGATGAGGGACAAACCAGCCTCTGGCAGTATGAAAGGGAATGACAAAACCTCACTTTGAAGTTGAAAATTCCCATGTGTAGCCTTAAAAAAAGAAAACTAACAAAAACAAACAAACAAACAAACAAAAACCCTCACCAAAACCAAAACCAGCAACAACAAAAAAACATGAAATATATTCAAGTTTAAAATACTTAAAGAGAAAGACTCCAGTTGAAATTTTCTTTGATAACCACCTGGTAAGTTCTTCAAAATAACAGACAAACATTTTAAGATTTGGGTTTTTTTTGATGTGTTGAAAGAAATAGAGCTCCCATAATATTTTTTTTTCCCTAGCCATTTATGACTTTAGCATATTTACAACTTAAAACTGTTACATGCAACAGCCAGTTCCAGAATCTGCACTGTATACTTATACAGGAATGTTATATATTTATGTTTTACCCATGTAATTTAGATCAATTCTCTCTGTAGTCCAACTGAACATAAAAAGGGAAAATGGGAGGGAATAAGCAATTATTTCAGATACCTTCTTCCTAAAAGGATAATATTTAATTTTCCAACATAACCATATTTTATCTATTTTCTTCCAAAAACAGCACAACACTGAACCTCAGAGAAGTCCTACTTTTCTGAATTCAGCATTTACTTAGGTTCATAAGCCTTAGGATTTTTAAACTTTTGTACCCTTAAGGTGTTTCCCTAATGTTCTTCACCTCCTAATTTTCAGAAATATCTTCAGATTTCCAAGACCATTCAAAAATCATGGAGAGAGGCTTTATGATGACATCAGATAACTCTTTATGTAGTCTTGGAGGAACCCATTCATGCTTTGGAGACAAACAGGGATCCAGATGGAACAGCAGATCCTTCACAACATTTGGGTCAACTGCAAGTTTATCATTCTCACAGCCATGGTCTTCCAGCTCAAGGCACTTTCGTCACATTGGTCCATCACTGGTGTTTAAAACACAGGCAAATAAAGAATTTAACAACTTTGTCCTATGTCCACATTGGTGAAGTGACCATTCCCATCCTCTAAAAGGCGAATGTTATTTCTGCACTGCATTTTGCCATTAATATGTATATAAAAACCAAACCTTTTTATTGTCCCCCACAGTCTGACCAACTGCACCTCCAACTGAGCTTTGACCACATCAATTTTATCCCTAAAGTAGCAAGCATCATTTCTGTATTCCTTCCACATCACCTGATCTTGCTTCTACTGGGCAAACACCTCCACTTTTTGCCTTATATCCATCCAAAAGATCCCTGCTCAGCCAAGACAGCCTTCTGCCTTTTTTGCTTAACTTCTGACATTTTGGAATTGCCTGCCTCTTAGGAAGTGATGCTTAAAATAAAACTAGAACTGAGGGGTACTACCGGCCTAAAAATATTTTGCCAGGAACTTTACTCACTAGTTCCCTGATCAGTCTGAAATTTGCTTTCTTCCTATCCAGAGTTGGAGTTTTGGTGGCACTTTTCCTTTTGTCAGAAGATATATAACTCAATTGCTTTGTGGTGGCTGTGGCCAAGACTGCCACCAAGCACCACTTTCCTCATGAGGCCTTCTGTTAACAAGTGACAAATCAAGAAATGCATCTTTCTAAGGTGGCTCTCTCAGTATCTGTACCATGAAGCTATCATCCCTGTGTTTTAGGAATCTTCTGGAACTGTTTGGGTCAGTTTTGTGATGTTCCGAGTTAATTTCTGGCAAGCTGGTGTCTAAGTAAGTACAAGGGCAGCTCATTTAGAGGTGTCTCTTAATTCCTCAGAGAATAATTAATCAGTGTCACCATCCTGGCTATATGGTCTATAGTAGACTCCCACGATGACATCCACATTATTTTCTCATCTCTTAATCCCTAACCAGAGGCCCTCAATCATGCTACTGTTCACCATGGGCTCCATACAGTCCAGCCCTCCTGCTACATACAACATCACCTCCCTGTCTCTTCCACCCTGCCTACTCCTCCCAAAGACCCTGTAACCATCCATCAGGGAGCTTCAGCCACAGGACCAGGTTTTGCTTATGCCAGTGATCTCAGATCTCTGAGACAGGGCCAAAGTTTCAAGCTCCTGGTTTGCTCTTCATGAGTGCATTGGTATAGAAACATTTCAAGTGGGGTTTGTGGTAGCTGACACCTGCTGGAGCAGAATGAGGGATCCTATTAGCATTCATTTCCTCGAGGTTTACATCCCACCATCCCACTTCCTATCACTGGAAAGCCTGGTTTTGTCCCTTCCCACACATAATGCTGAAACAGAAAGAACAAGTTATGGATAAAAGGATGGATTTTGTTTTCTACACTTGTTTTCTACACTTCTACATTTTGTTTTCTTTCTTTCTTGTATTTTGCATTTGAAACATCAGCTCTGAGAATCCCATGAATCTCTCCTCATATTTAAAAGCCTTAGTTAGATTTCAGATGACTCACAGGAATAGAATGGAACTATTAACTTTCCAAGTTAGAACGTCAATAGATTTAACCACCAAATTTTAATATTATTTCATGGTAAAAAAATTGAAATAATTTCATAACTTTAGAATCCACTGCAGTGCAATAATATTTTTAGTCCTACAGAACCAATATTAACACTAAAAGGGTTTATTGTAACCATACCTCAGCTATTAGAACACTTTCAGCTACATCCTTTCTTGTGGAATTTTTATGTAAATGGCTTTTTCATGTCATGGAGAATCATAGAATACTTCAGTTTGTAAGGGACCTTAAATCATCAAGTGCTAACCCCACTCCCCTTGGGCAGGGACACCTTCTACTAGACCAAGTTGTTCTGAGATCTGTCCGAGCTTGCCTTCAACACTTTCAGGCATGGGGCATTCACAGCTTCTCTGGGCACCCTGTTCCAGTGCATCCACACCTTCACTCTAAAGATTATTTTCTCAATATCTAATCTAAACCTACTCTCTCAGTTTGAAACAATTCACACCTGTTCTGTCATTGCATGGTCTTCTAAACAGTCTCTCTCCATCTTTCTTATAGACTCCCTCCAGGTACTGGAAGGCCATAATTAGGTCACCCCAAAACCTTTTCTTCTCCAAGCTGAACAATCCCAACACTCTTCACCTGTCCTCTTATGAGAGGTGCTCCATCACTCTAATCAAGTTGGTGTCCCTCCTCTGGATTCACCCTGACAGGTCCATGTTCTTCCTGTGCTGGGACTCCAGAGCTGGGTGCAGCACTGCAGGTGGGGTCTCACCAGAGCAGAGCAGAGGGGCCTCCTTGGCCCTGCTGGCCACACTACTTTGGATGTAGCCCAGGATATGATAATGCTGCTTTCAGAAATGGTAAAGAAGGACATAATTTTTAAGATAGGGGCTCACATTTCATACTGTACAAAATGGTGTAGCACAGTGGTTTGTTTCCTTTCACAGTGTTGCTTGATTGCTGTACAGGGCTGATCCCAAGCCTAGACTGAGATATGAGAAAAAACAGCCTTCTCTGCTTTACAGGAGTTAGTGTGAAATGACACTAAATAAAGAACTTGTAAAGAGGGACTGAAAAAAATGTCTACTCCTAAAAAATCACTGAAGAATTTTTTATTTTTCCCTACTGAGCATTGATATACTTCCTTTGGAAAGATGTAATATATGTGACTTCATGTTCTAATGAAATGTATATTTAAAATTTTCCTATCTTTTGCCATACTGTAAGCAACAGGGAGGGAGTTGAAACTCATGACTTGTATGGGACCTCATAAGCAGTTTTGTAATTATATTCAGGGACACTTTTTAACACAAGCAGCAAAAAATCAGTCTTGGAATTAATGATCAGATGCTACATGAAATAATATGAAGCATGATTATGAAATTTTTAATTTCAGATATGAAATAAAAATACTTTTTCCTAATCACAAGAGACTAAATCCCTAGAGAACCAACTTCCTCAGTATTCCCTGCGATTCTTTGCTCATACAGGCTGTTGCCTGCAGGAAGTAGTGAACGCACAAAATCTTTTGCCTGGTTGTTATTGATCAGCAACCACTTTATCCTGCTGATGCTAAAGAAAATTACAAAAAGACAATGATACATTTGCAAGTTTGCAGTACAAATTTGTGACCTAAGCATACCAACATTATACAAATAATACCTCTAAACTCATTCAGATTCACTCAGATTCCAGCAGTAGTGCACATGAAAAGAAAGAATTTTCATGACCTAAATTAGCTCCAGATTTTGGCAATTTACTGATTAGAGCTCTCCAGCTTAGCAGGGTTGAGAATCACTGATTCATATCACTGAATACAATTTGGATGAATGAGCTGCTGTCAGAATCAGTCACCATTTTGTCCAAATCATTGTAAATCTGAAGACTCGAATGCGTAAAAAATTATCAGATTTTGGATATAACAGATCTCTGTCCTTCTGTGCAGTCGCTCTTGAGTGGGTTGAGTTTTTCTTACTTTGGCATGAAAATGAACTCTTGATGGCATTGAGAGGTGAAGTAATCATGAAAGACATTGTGTGGTGTCTTGGAATAGAGTAAATTTGTTCATCTGCTAGTTCAACTGAGTTTCTTTAATATTTCCTTGCTCTTTATTTTTCTCTCTTTGTCTCTTTTTCTCTCTCTTTCTCTCCATTTCTTTTTTTCTTTTTTCTTTAATTAATCAAAGAAGAAAGGGGTCCTGAAAGCTACATCTCAAAAATCCAAAGAACAGCTCACAATCTCTGGTTTTGCAGTCTCATGGCACCAACTACATGATGACAAAACCAAAAAAGATGTTACAAACTTTTGCAGTGGCTTCTAAGTGGTAGATTACTTTTATCATAGTTGTGAGCAAAGTAATGCACACCTGTGTGTAATATTTTGGAGTGGGATACATGAATGCAAGAGCTCTGATTGGGAATTGCAGTCAATGATAAATTCTGTGGAAACAAATATGTTTTAAATTCTATTTTTTCCTGCCACATAGTGTTTTTTCATAGCCGTAAAGGAAGGCTGCTGTCTTCTGGGGAATCAGAGCCTACAGATCTTCTGGAACTCACACTTGAAGTTGATGGTTGTTATGCTTTTTAGAGGAAATATGTATTCACTTGTAATTCTCTGACTTGGATTGTTTTTATTAAATAGTTTTGAATGTTTTGGCATTGGTTTTGGTAGTTACACATTCTTCATTGGATTATGAAGGATGTGTAACTACCTTCTATCCCTTCCTGAGTAAGCATGGAATAAATCTATTTTGTTGTTCTTCCTACTGATAATTTACCCTCAAAGAACAGGTGAGAATATCTTTTCTTCTTTCTGTTGCAAACACTTCCTGGCCCAGAGAGATTTTCCCAGATCTAGCAAAGCAGTCAATATTTGTCACATGAGGGTTTAAGTCTTCATGTAAAGCTTCTCAGAAGCTAAACATGCAAAATACTGAAAGAAGCTTGTAAATCAATATTTTTCATGACATCTAATTTGCAAAGTAATACTACTGTGTTCTATGCAGCTTGTATGTGAAGAAAAACATCCTCAGGCCAAGCACTGGGATGAGTCTGATGGAGATAACAAAATTAAATCTTAAGAGTTCTTGAGGAGGAGAGGAGAGGAGAGGAGAGGAGAGGAGAGGAGAAAGAAAATAGCAGAATGCCCTGCACTACCATGTGTTGCAACACTATCCCATTGCAGGTCTGCTTTTCCCCGTTTCTTGTGAAGGACAAATGAGTTATGGTATATCATTGTTTTAGAGGATAAGTTAGAGGCTTATCAGGGACACTCCATTAAGTATCTTCTTTCACTATGAGAATAGGAAATATTTAGAACTATTCAGGACATTACACCTTCATTATGACTTCTAGAGCTAGTAGTATGGACTCACAAACTTAGAGAAAGTCTATGTAACTTAAATTTTAAATGTAAATCTTCATCATATATTTATAACTGTTATTGTGTTATCATAACTGTTTTGCAAATGCATCTTCTTTAATCCTTTCATCTTGCCTAAGCTAATTCTTAGTAATATGACAAACTCTTGAGGTAAGTAAATTCATTATAGCAGACTGTACTAGGCAGTTGAGTGTCTAATATGCACAGAGTTTTCGACTGCCAGAACATTGTAGAATATTTGTTGAGCACCATTGTGCTGCTGAAGCCTTTTCATACATGAGCTTTATATGTTTCTCAAATTAAAGGTAGCTTTCATCATTAATAAGAGTCCTGTTTGTCAGCAGAAAGATTATATGAAAGAAGAACAAAACTTTGACTGCTCAAAAGCTGTTGGTGCCCTGTCGTCCAGACACAGAATATTTTAAATTATTTAAGGCCATTGGCCTAGATAAAAGTTGTGGAAAGGATCATGACTTTGAAGCCTAGTGATGACAGCACTTGTGTGTGTTCACATCTTGCTTGACTAACTATTTTATATAGGGTTAGCACAAAGGGCTAAGGATTATTTAATGTCAAATAACTGAAAATTTATTGGAGCAAAGACCACAACCCAGCTCCCTGGTGAATGTCCCATCACAAGACTAGACAGTTGTGCTGGTCATAAGATCACTTATGTCTCTAACACTCTCCATCCATCAAATCATTAATTACTCTCTATAAAGCCAAGTAGTTTCAAGTCTCTTCTCCTCAACCTTTGTTGTGATGCGTTTTGAACTCCTTTTTGGCATAGCAGAGAGCTATTGTGAATTATAAATCTGTGACAGTCTAAATTCTGGAGCCTACCACACTTCACAGGAAATCTAGAGCTGGAATTGAGGTGAAGAGATTGAGTCCTTTGAGCTGAAATATGAAATAGTGTTGACATTTAAATGCACACACTCTGTGGATGTCCTCAGAGTCAGACGTTTAAGTGGAATGGTGGTTATGAATATAAAAATTAGTGTTCTGTAAATATCTTGTTTTAGAGTTGAGTACTAGGCTGGCCATCAAGTCTGAGGATTTTCAATGGTCTCATTCATGGATCTTCAAAACAGAAAAAACACACAAGCTTTTCCTGCCATGAGAATGTGCAAAAATTCTTGGATTTGATCCCATTTTGTTCCTGTTGAAGCCAATAACAAAATTTCACTGAGTTACATAGAACAGAGTGGATACATAGGGTGCATATCCTTGCAGGGAGACTATGAAATTAGTCTGTACTGGTATTCAGCATTACCTCATAATTGCTGTATATCTCACTAACTGAGTCATCACCTGCTTATTGAAGTGCCAAATAGATGTGCAGAACATTACCCCTTTCATTCTTGTAATTTATTATTTCTTTGCAATTATTATTATTCTTTCATATCATCTCTTAATACTGATTCAAGAAGTGCTTGGCAGAACTCAGAAAATTACAATATTTGAATTGTAGAAGGGCCTAAGTTTCCTGGCTTAGTACAAGACTGAGTGATAAAAAAAAGAATTTGCATAGCTTCTAACTGGATTGACGGAAAAAGTCTTTTCACTTGACAACTGGTGTCAGTGTTAGTTTGCACAAAGCATTTTGGCCTCTAGCAGCCAAAATGTTGTTTTCCTCTCATGCCAGACCCCTGTGACTACAACAGTGCACAACTGTCACTGTGAGAAACAGAGAACAGAGAGTCACACTTGTTTTCTGAGTGCCAAGCTGGCAACAAACTTTGTTTGGCTCATAAGCATGTTCCTGACAGCATGTGAGAGGCAGCTCTGAGCTGAGATGGCACCTGCAGTGCACAGAGAGCCAACTGCTATTCAGAAATGAACAAAGGTGTCCACTACAATTTTAAATATGCTTTGACTAATTGGAGGTTTTTTCTCTCTATTAAAGATTCACAGAAAATATGCCTACTTTAATGCTTATTATTAATAATAATGCTAGTGTGGTATAGATTTTAAGGGGATCAAAAAAACATTTGCTTAACTTGGTTATGACAACAAACCAAACAAGCAGTTAATAATGTTTATGAAAATGAAGAAAAAGACAGGAAATGGGGGGGATTATTTTCCCAAAATTTGGAGTTACTATGAGAAAAGATTTGGTCTGATAAGCAAATCATTTTATCATCTTATCTTTGCTTTCTGCCACTCACTTTCCTTAGGAAAGCTAATGTTTGGAAGAAGTTGTCACATATACCTCATCCTTTCATAATGAAGGCCTACTATGAATGTAAATATTTCATAAATTGCCAAGTTACCAGTTCCCTTTTTCTTCAGTGTTACTTAAATATAGAAAATACACAACAACAACAACAGAATAATAATTGTTTGGATTAAATAATACTTAATCTTCCATAATAGCTATCCAATTTTTTTTCCCCTATAGATAGCAAATTTTCTGTAAGTCACTTCTTGGATTTTTGCTAATATAAAATCTTTTGTCTCTATGCCTTTGGTTTCTGAAGTCCAGACTAATTAGAAACTTGGGATCCTGTCCTATGGATTAGTTAGCTATTAAAGATACAAATAATCTTGTCTGAAAGGTATTTAAAATCAGGAATTATAAAAAAAATTAAACAAATTAAGTTCATGCCACATCTTAATCTGGGCTAAACTCATAAAGAATTGTCGATCTCTCTGTACTACCTAAATAGGGGTCTGTCATCTGCACTCCTAAATTTAAATTTCTAAAACAAGGACCAAGTAACCTGATTACATTTTGTTGGCATAGTTATCAAAACTTAATACAATTTCAACATAGATTTGAAGCTTTTAAGAACTAATCTTGATTTAGCTTGTCTCACCATCAACAGAAGTGAATAATTTCAGACACAGCTTTATTGCAGTTCTGTGACTGCAGGATCTTGGAATACCCCTTTGAGTCCTTCATGTCTGACATCACAACCATGTTGTTTATTTCACCTCTCTTCTACTTCTCAAAGATAAAATTATGAATAGAGACAGTTATTTTCTTAGATGGGCTTTGGATTGTCTAATTCTATCCTCAGAGGTAAAACTTGTTTCTCTGGTTTGAGGGTGGCAGATAAAATGGGCTTGAAACATGACAGAGCTTTCTAGTGATCACCACAGCTTTGTGATGTTTTTAATACTGGAGGACAGATTTGTTTTAGAATTTTGGACGATCTACCTATGAGATTTACTCTGATAATAGAAGTCTCTATTTCATTATGTCCTGATAACATTGGATCTTCCACACATTTGGAAAAGTTAATCTAAGTCTTCAGTTATCTGGAGGCTTCCGTGGGGAGAAATAAGGTGTTCAAACCTGTAGTATCTTCTTCCACCCTTGACACCCACTTGAGGTTATTTTCACACTTGCTAATCTTCTTTTATATTTCATTGTTCAACAAGTCCATGTTAAATCCAACTTTGATGCATTTGACCTATGGCTTTTATGTATGTTTGATCCTATTTCTTTGTCCTGATATCCATAGAACCAGCTTTGCCCCATTCCAGATCTGCATGTTTCTAACTGACCACTGGCAAATTGTCTGTACACATGGTGTACCCATTGCAATCTCACACCTTATCTTCTCCCATTCCTGTAAACATCTGTACCACATCCTGTATTTTGGCTTCTGAGTGGAGAGCAGCTATCATGCCAAGTATTTATCTACACTTCATTGTTAAAGATGCAAATTTCTCCTACAGAGAGCAAATTCTGGTTCCTGCTCCCTCAATAGAAGTGCCATCATACCACAAAAAGATAAATAAAAGCAAAACATATTAGCTATAGACATCTGGTCAACAAGAGAAATTGCTGCCACAGCTAAATCAAGTAAAATCAAGACAGGTCTAAAATAATTTAGGCAGAGCAAATTGACAAACCTTAGTCCTGAGATATTATAAATTTTGTGCAAAGCTTGTAGACTATTACTGTAAATGGTAGTACTGTATTATACAGCTATGTGACTGTAAACTTCACTCCATTATTGAGTAATACATTCATGAAAAAATACCTAGAGTCCATAACACAGCACTTCATCAGTCTTGGTCTCTATGATTTTTCCTCTCATCAAAGAATGCTTAATTTGTGCCAAGTTTGATGATAACAGTAAATATATATTTAAAGCAGAAGATTGTAAAGGTTTTATTAAAATCATAGAAGAAACGACGAGGAATTGTGTGTTTAAAAGGAATATCTAATAAGGGGATTCCAAATATGGAACTACACTTTCAGAATGAGTCTGTCATTTTACATCAGAAAAACATTTGATCTGCCAATTTATTTTCTACTATTTATTAAATGAATTAAGAAAAATAATTGTGTGATTCAACTGCACAGGTAACAAATTTTCTGTGCCATGCTCATTTTTGATATTTTTGAAGGGTTTTTTTCAAAACTTTTTTTCCAAATCTTATCTGAATAGAAACAAAATTTATTCAACATCCAACAACTGAACAGTATTTTAGGGAATAATGAAATTGTTTACTTTTGGTAATTTAAAACTACTGGCCTTCATTTCATCTCTAGTTGGATGTGGATTTAGTTTCAAAGATAAAAATTAGTTTTACTTGAATATCAAAACTAAGTGCAATGTTCCTGAACTTAAATGTAAGAAAGATATTGTGAATTGAGGGTTTTGCCAGGTTTGCCTGGCTGTTGTTTTTAATGATTTAGAGAATTTCTGATCAGTCTAGTTTACTTGCAAACACTTGGTTGTAAGGACAGTTCACTACGAGAATGAAGATCTTTTGACTCTTTGAAAATTATATATTCTGTTGTAGATGCACCCAGCAGCCTTCCTGTGGAATTCAGAATAACAGGTGTTTTCTATGAGAGATAGAGACTACTTGATCCAGTTTCAGTCCCTTTCACAGGAGGTATCCTACCAAGGCAAAGAGAAGCACTAAGTTGCAGCCAGATATACATACAGTATTCTGTACCATAGAAGGTCTCAGTCACTGCTAGGATGAACAGAGTAATAGCATTGGTTTCATTAAAAATACTCAAGCCTATGAGTGAAAAAATGTAACAGCCTGATGCTTTTAGATGAATAAATTTGAAGTATAGTTGAATAATTACATCTGTATCTGGACTTCTCATGAAATAAGTGCTGTTAGACACTCTTCAGTGAGTACGAACCATTATCGTTCACTAGATATTAATGATTCTTTTCCTATTTTACATCACTTTAAGACACTCTTGGACCAATTATAAAAGAAATTACAAAGTCACATCTTGAGAAGGACAAAGGGATTAAATAAAATGACTGCTAGGATGGAAAGTGACAATCAAGGTATAATTGTTCTTGGACTCTTAGCTCTTAAAGCTTTTCCTTCTTTTGCTTTGGATGAAATTTCAAAGAAAAACTCTAACCGTTTGCTTTAAACCAAGTTCAGACTAGTGCAATGCAATGCTGCAGGAGCAACCATTTTGATAGCAAGCAAGGTAGTTAAAGATTTCAATAAGTCTTAACATTTAACACTTCTAGTTCATGCAAAAAACTCCTTTCCCTAAAGAGTACTGGCTAAGAAATTTCCACAAATTTTTAAAGTCATATTTAAAAGACTTGGTGTTTCTTTTCTTTTCTTACACATTATTGTAAAATATAACAAAAAGGTTAAAAATTAATCACTTTGTTAATAGGTTACACGTATTGGATTTTATATTCTCAGTGTAATGTTAATATTTGCTTTATTTGCTGATTTGTTAATATCAACTAGAAGTATTGGAGTTTTATGTTTGAATCAAGTTTTCTAATAAAACAGATCATTATAAACACAAAGAGAAATGGTTCCTCTTGAGTAAATGTACAACAAGAGGATTATATGGAGAAATTAATAGAAGGCAAGTTATTACAAGCTGGAAGCAAATAATCCTGATGAAAATTTCTGTCCTAAAATAAAAGAATTACTTACTAAGATTGCACCTGCTTTTTACTCCAGAATGAGAAGGGTGATGTGTCATTCAGATATTACTATTTAGATTTTTTTAAAGCAGTCTTATTTAATGACAAAAGCAATCTCTTTTCTCATGCATTGACTACCCATTTTACTCTATTTGGAAAGTTATATGCAAAAGTTATTATGCCAAAGATTCGAGTAATTTCTCTTTTTTGTAGGGCTCATTATGAACCATACTTTCCTAGATAAAATATTCATTTTTTACTCTAAAACATCAGTACATTCTGGCTTATGGGGACATAGATTCACATTCCCAGTTCATCAGAATACCTGTATTTCTTTTTCCCAAGCTGATCACTCATTGCCAGAATTGTTCTACCATACAAGATCTGACAGATATAGACCATCTATAAGAAGATAAGAAGAATGAATATAAGAAAGGGTATATAGAGCAGCACCAACTCTACATCTGCTTCTGCTGATGTTTTGGTGACAGAGCCATTGGGAAGTGTCTTTTCACCTTAAGAGTCTACAGTTGGGGGAATGCAAGGTAATTTTTTACATCTACATGTTCATGTGCCCAGGTGTCAAATGCTGAAAATCTCTGCTTAGGCCTCCTGTTAATCCTGAAGTTAAGATACCTGCATGTGCTAAGAAGAGCATTCATCTTTATTATTTTTAGTGTATATTTCTTTTTCCTGCTTTTTTTTCTGCAAGTTTTTCCAGGAAGTTTGTCTTTTTATCACTTCATTGTACCCAAACCTGGTGGTTGCTCATTTTATTTTATGCGTCTTTTGTGGTTTTTTTATCTCTATGTTTTGAGAAAAGAAGAAAGATTCAAACCTCTGAGCCAGTGAACAGATTGACAGGCACTGCTGTTGTTGTCAGCCATTTTCAAACAGCACGGCAGGACAGAATTTTAGACTCAGGACGACTGAAGTGATTGTGCCTTACATTCAGTCATTTTTTGACCTCTCAGTTTTTTTCTAGTCTCTCCTTTTATCAAAACCTGCTAGATGACTGCAGCTCTATGATCTTCTCCCACTATGTTCTTGCAAAATAGCTTGACATGTGTTCACTCTTCTCCGACTTCTTTCTCTCTTTGTTATGTGTCTGCAGATTTTTGTTTTGTATCTTTTCCTTTTTCTTGGATTATTTTTGTTCTAATTTTATGATCTCTTTTTATTTTTTCTTTTCCTTTGTCTAGCAAATGTGAGAAGTGAGTAGCCTTTGTTAGAGCAACAAGATGAAAACTCTCAAGATACTGCCTAATAAATAAAAGGGAAAAAAAGTGAAACAGCAAGAAAACAAACAACCCTCCCTTATTTCCCCCACCCAAAAAAAACCCCTCCCGTACACCACTCACATCCCAAAGACTCACCTTGCATACACCTTACATCTTGAATACATATGGGGAAGGGAGGCTGAACAATGAAAGTACAGGTCCATTGGTGAGTGATTTAATGCACACAAATCTTTGGGATCCAGTAGGCTCCATTCAAGGTGCTGAAAGAGATGGCCAACATCTTTTCTTTCATCTTTGAATGGTTGTTGTGGAGTTCAACTGGGGAAAAGTAAAGGCCACACACATCTTCAAAAAGAAAGAAAAAAACCCCAATCAACCCATGGTTGCCTGACTTTGATGCTGGAGCGAGTCCTCATGGACCCCATTTTTAGGCACACAGGAGATGATTGGAATCAGAAACCTTGAATTTACTGAAGGGTTAACAATGTCTGACCAGCCTGATTTCCTTCTGTGATCAAATGCTGAAATATCTGGGTCAGAGAAAATTGTGGCCATTTTTTGTTTGGACTTCAGCAAAGTTTTTGACATTGTCTGTCACTGTATTCCTGTATCCCAGTTTGGATGCTATGGACAGGTACAAAAAAAGGGTGGATGATCAGGTGTGGAGGGGTGTACTTCGTAAGGTGTGTTTTAACTGAAGCCTGGTGTCAAGCAGAATATCACATAAGTCTGTCCTGAGACTGGTCCTTTTAATAATTTTAATTATTAAATCTTAATTTTAGAAATTTTAATAATTTTTAAATTATCAAAATGAATTTAACATTATTTTTCAAGAGACTGAAAGAGGTGATGAAGAACGGTCTCTCTGTGGGTCATTTCCCCACAGTTTGGAGTCCTCTGCAAACTAAAAAAGACTGTTCTTTCTTCTAAACCAAAAGATGACTTATAATCCTCTTAAGGAAAATGCTGCTAGGTAGAGGGACCTAGCTACCTGTAGGAACAGGCCAGCAGGAAAATTATAGGGTTCAACAAGGCCAAGGTCAAGCAAAGCCCCATGGCAGAAAGCACCTGTGCAAGCCACAAAAAAGCAGTGACTTTTTGTTATACTGTGTAATGGACAGCCACACTAACAGGACATTAGAGTGTGCCAGTTCCCATAATATTATTTCAACCTACCTAAAATTAAATTTGATTTCACACATATCAGCTCCTCTTGCACTGTTAAAATATATCATCTAATAGATACACATAAATAGGGTGAGAGGGAAGGTATTTTAAAAATCATACTAAATGTTTTCTTAAACATAAAATACAGAAATAAATATATTGCTACATAAGCTGCTTTAATTATTTAGGAATGTAGGTGGTTTTTATGGTTTTGGGGTTTTTTTGGGAGGGTAGTTGCCTTTTTTCTAAAATCTTCCCTATTCAGAAAAATACTGGTAGTAATATGGTCTTAGGAAGTTTTGTGAAACTTTATTTTCATAAATCACTATTATAAGGTCTTCAGGCACTACTACAGGAACTATACAAAACTCCAGTTCCTCTAGAAATCAAACATTCATGCTCTGTTTTCTGTAATCTGAAGTGTTAAAAACAAATTAAAATTCTTTTACATCTCTATGTAAAAATATTGTGAGGGACTGGATGTCAGACAAAAGCCCTCCTGAGTAAAGATGAATAACTTTTTCTTTCAGCTATGTACACAGATTTACAAAGTAATATAGAATGGTAAATTTTCATGAGGAGGAAAAGTTCAGTTTAGGAAATGGGTACAAAAAAACCAGTAGAAGCACAATATTTCTCATGTGCTTTAGAGAAAGAAAACTTATTTTCATTTCTCCTCATAACTGGAGAGACATAGAAAAGAGTAAGACTTGTGTTTCTATATGGGCCCATTGGGACGTGATTTTGGTTTTTTTTCTGTTGCATCTTTCCTTCCCCTCTGCTGCCCATACATTTCACAGAAGCATAAATCAAGTCAACACACACGCACACCTGCTCTGGATTTACAAGCATCTGGTATGTGAGAAACTTGTTTTGGTGAAAATCTGTAAGCTCCATTGGAGCAAAATGGAAAAAGGAAAAAAACACAAACAAACAGAAAACAGAAACAAAACCAAAAAACCCTACCCCAAAATGACAGGTCATAAATCTTGTCCATGGGCATCTGTTTTTTGAAGAAACTTTATATTTTTCTTCTAGCATAGTCTGAAATTATTAAGAAATTATTCATGCCAAAATTTTAAAATTTACATTCAGGTTTTAAACCCTAATATAGCTGAAAGGTTTACAGCTAAAAGATAGATGGTGTTTTGAAGAGCTCCTCTACAGTTTTTTAACACCCCAGACAACTTATTCTTAGAAACTTATTCAAGATTAGGCCATACTCAAAAGGTAAACTGTCTTTGACCATTGCAAAGCTTTATTTAGACAGTAGAAGCCCTTAAGTCTTTCTTAATGTACCATCAGAAGTTAGCAGTTTTCAGCCTACCTCACGCAAAATTGGCAGCTGTTTAATATCTTTTAAGTTCTTCTTTGAAAGATAGATTTTCTGACTCTTCATAAAGGCTTTTTTTGGAGCTAAAATCATTATTTCTGATGGAAAACACTGTTGATGTTCTTAAAGCCATTTATGGATTGGCTTTGAAAATCCTATTTCAACCATTGGAACAGAATGCTGATATAATTGCTGGAGCCACCATCTCTGGAAGTGTTTAAAAGGTATATATACATGACAATTATGGAGATGGATTAGTGTTGGACTTGGCAGTGCTGGGTTAATTCTTGGACACATTTATCTTAATTGTCTTTTTCAACTTAAATGATTCTACAACTTAGTTATTCCTCTCTATTGTATTTCAGCAGACTTCGTGTTAAATATATTGATATGATTCTGATCTCCCAGGATTTTTATGTTGGTTTTCTGAAGAAATTTTGATCTTTTGCATGAAGTATAGAGACAGACATCCAGCTATTGGTCTAAACAACAATGGCTCCTTATATAATTCTCTGGAGCCATTAAGAGAAGTAATTTAAGTGTTGCTGTTAACATTCAGAAATTCTTCTTGCACTCCTTCTTTCATACATAATAATGTATCTTACATAATACTTGGCTACTCTTTCGTGAAGAGTGGGAGGAAGGGAATCAGGGAAGAACCTAAAAAATATGCTGAAGAAAGCTCCATTGTTTTGAGCAACTACTAGGGATGTAAAATGATCAGAGAGTGGTAAAGAAAATAATATTATCTTTGCTCAGATTATGAGGCCTTGATGATCAGCTCAGGCCCTTCTACAAAACATGAGGTGGAAGATGGTAAGTGAGGATCATTTCAAACTTCAAGGTACTTGCTCATTATGGCTGTGGATTTTGGTTCCACAGCAAGTAGGCTACATCTGTAATACCCAAATTTGGTATTTTTCCCCTTTTTGATCAGTTAGCAAGTGCGTTTAGATAAAGGCTAGTGAAACTTAAAGAGGTGAACAAAACTGGGGGTAAAGCTTAACTGTACTTTGCATACTGGTAACAAAAACACTCAGGTAGGTCCTTGTTCTATGACAGCTGCTTGCTTGGAAGACTGAGATTGAGCAAGAGGGTTAGTAAGCCTTTTAATCACATAGCTCTACTATCCAAACTGATTAACGAAGATTTTCTTCCACTTAAACCAAAATTAGTTGGGATGATTACAATGTTTGTAGAGTGCATTGCCATCTGGTGTCAAAAGAATGAGAAACAGGAAAATCAAAGCATGTTTTCTGAAATGCCTCTCCTGTAAAACAGCACCACATTTAGAGATAGAACATCTCTCACTACAGAAGAGGTCATGGGAGCCATGAATATTGCCAAATTATTACAGGCTTTTTATCTATGTCTTTATTGGATTTATGTGGCCAGGTTTTGGTAGTGGTGGCTGCAGGGGTGGCTTCTGTAAGAAGCTGCCAGAAACTTCCTCCATGTCTGACAGAGCCAATGCCAACTGTGTCCAGGACAGACCCACACAGCCAAGGCTCTGCCAGGTAGAGAAGGTAGTGCCTCTGTGATAACACTTTTATGAAGGAAATAAAAAGTCATTGCACAGATGTAATTGTTCTCAGATATGAGAGGAATGAGAATATGTGAGATAAACAATTCTGGACACACCAAGGTCAGTGGAGGAAGAGGGGCTGGAGGTGCTCTGGGCACTGGAGCACAGATTCCTCTGCAGCCCGCGGTGCAGACCATGGTGAGGCAGCTGTGCTCTCCCTAGAGGACCATGGGGATGCAGAGATCCACCTACAGCCAATGGAGAACACAGAATCTGAAGGACTGCACCCTGCAGTGAGGGACCCATGCTGGAATGGTTTATGAAGAGCTGTGGGAAGGACTTATGCTGGAGAAGTTGGTGGAGAACTGTCTCCTGTGGCAAGGACCCCATGCTGGAGCAGGACATGCTCTCTTCTCCCTGACCAGTGACAGGAACAATGTGTGATGAAACCACCATAACCCCATTGCCCCCATGTCCCTGCACCACTGCGTGGGAGGAGGTAGAGTTACAAAGGAGGGAGGTGGAAACGTGATTTTAAGATTTGTTTTACTTCTCTTTATCCTGCTCTGATTTTGATTGGCAATAAATTAAATTACTTTCCCCAAATCAAGTCTGTTTTGTCTCTGACAGTAATTGACGAGAAATCTCTCCCTGTCTTTTATCTCAATTCACAAATCTTTTGCTGTGTTTTTCTCTTCCCATTCAATTAGATAGAATTGGGGAAGCAACTGGCATCCAGTCAGTCATCCCACCACAGTATGTACTTACAATATAAAATGCACTACTCTTCCAAATGTTTTTTGTATTTCAGGCTACTGTGTAAATCTGAATTTAGTAGAAACCCTACTTTCATACAATGTGCCATGTCAGTTCTTTTAACACTGGGGGTTATTAATCATAAATCATTATAAATTGTGTTATAAAGAGTACATTTAAAGTATGTGAGAGATTTAAAGATCACAGTTGCCTCAGAAACTGTTAAGGCCACAGAAGGAACTTGCCATAAGACAAGCCACCACAGCAGGTGGCTATTTCCTTCTATCTCTTTTTTCTCACATTTACTGTTAAATAAAATATGTACTATTGACTTTAGCATAAGGCGTCATTTGCACCTCAATTTGAGCTGAGGCATCTCTCAAAACTTGATAATATCGATGTATCAAAAGCTTTTTATAATAAAGTAAAAAAAATATGTCTTTATTTTACTCTGCACTGATGCTCACTAATATAGCAATATAAAGGATAAGGATCAAAATCAATTTTCTTTTAAATGCTTTTTTTTCTTTCATCATAATAGAGTCCTAATTCCATATTAATTTACATAAATGAGTTTTTCCTATGACACTATCTAAAAATGCATACCGTGAATGTAAATTGTGCTGTATCTGACCCAGCTGTCTTCCTCCTATCTTCAGTATGGACACATTACTGTATATATACAGCTGTGTCATATACATGTAAGCAAAACCTATCTAAAACTATGTACTTGTGCATAGACTACCTAGGAGTATGGTTATGGCTATTTGTAATATAATATCTTGTGCACGCTTGGCTATTTGCATTGAAAAAAGCATTTTGTGGTCCCAGGGAAGACTGAGATTCATTCCACTGACTGCAGCTCATAAAGATGTAGATACTGCCCCAAAACATCTCTATATATCTTTATGTACAGGTGCAGATGGCGGTGCAGCTCTGTTATTCCTGCTCCAAGACAAGCTGATGCAAGCTGTTTGTAACCTGGAGTGGTGCAATAAAGGCAGCAGCCTGTGCTGAGTCAGAGCCCCAGATCATGAGCCATAGCAGTACAGCTGAACAGCTTCCAGCCACCTCTGAGCATAAGCAAAGCAGATGCACAGATGTTTGCAGCTGTCTACCTGGATATGACCTCAAAAATTACTTCTCCTATATAATTTTGTAGCTGTAGTATTGTAGGCTAAAACTCTCCGATAATTAGAGGTTTTAGCAGTTTAGTTTGCTCTTAAAATCTGCCAAGACCAGCTTGGATTGCTGTTCTCTTATAAACGAGTACTTGAGGAAATTCTGTCTCTAATAAATGTGCAAAATAGTAATAGCTATATAGCATCCAATAATTTAGAAGTTTTTAGTGGGGTGTGGTTAAATTAAAGGAAAGGAGATAAAGGGCTGGACCAGATGTAGTGGGTTGACCCTCTCTGGATTCCAGGCATCCACCAAATACTATCACTCCCCTCCACAGCTGGACAAGGGAGAGAAAAGATAATGGAGGGTTGATGGGTTGAGATATGGGCAGAGAGAGATCAAAAAATGCCACCACGAGCTAAATAGAATTTAAATAGAGATACTACTTCAATTTTTGATTACTGAAATCAGAGCAGAAAAAAGAAAAGCAAAATAAGACCTTGAAAACACCTTACCCCCACCCTTTCCTCCTTCCCAGCTCTACCTCCTCCCTCCCAGAAGCAAAGGGAGACAGGGAATGAGGGTTATGGACAGTTGTTTCTGCTGCTGCTCTGGGAAAAGGGTCCTTCCCCTGCTCCAACGTGAGTCCATCCCACAGACAACGGTTCTCCACAAATCACAGGTTTTCCACAGGGTGCAGTTCTTCAGTCACAGCCTGATCCAGCATGAGCCTCTACAGGGTAACAAGTCCTACCAGGAAAACTGCTGGAGAGTGGGCTTCTCTCTCCACAGGTCAGCAGGTCCCTGTAAGGAGCCTGCTCCAGCAGAGGCCTCCCACAGGGTCACAGTCTTCTCAGGCATCCATCTGTTCTGGCCCAGGTCTCTTCCACGCGGTACAAGTGGATCCCTGCATCTGCATTGACCTCCATGGTCTGCAGGGTTGCCTCACCATGGTCTGCACCAGGGGCTGCAGGGGAATCTCTGCTGCAATACCTAGAGCACCTCCTCTCCCTCCTTTTCCACTGACCTTGGTGTGGGTAGTGTTGTCCCTCTCATATATTGTCTCCCCACTCTGCTCTAGCAGCAATTACAACTGCACAACCACATTTTAGTTTTTTATCTGTTTTTGTTTTTGTTTCTCTTAAATATGTTATCACAGAGGTGTTACCACCATTTCTGATTGGCCTGGCCTTGACCAGGGACACATCTCTCTTGGAGGTGGTTGGCATTGGCTCTGCTGGACATAGAGGAAACTTCCAGCAACTTCTTACAAAAGCCACCTCTGTAGCCCTTCACTACCAAAACCTAGCCATGCAAACCCAATACACCTTAGTAAGAGATTTCAACAACACGAAACTACTGAAAAAAGAAGAGAATAAACTCTTCCTTACATCCTCTAGGAAAAGTCATGATGGGCTTAAACTGCAAGAGAAGAGATTTAGACCTGACATTAGTAATAGCTTTTTAATGGCAAAGACAGCCTAGCACTGTAACAGATTGGCTAAGGGACTGGGAATCTCTTTCTTTTAGACATTATTATAGGGATGTTAGACAAATATCTCACAAGCACTTTTGAGATACAGCTGATCCTGCACTGAAGCAGAAAAAATTTACTGATTTGTTGAGCTAACCTCTTTCATCTCAAATCTTCCAGCCTTTTGAGTCACAGATCTAAAGTAAAGCAGATAGAATAGACACTGATAAAGACTTACAGCCTGTGTCAAACTTACCTTATGAATCATACTCTTCTTGGAGAGTTCTAAAGATTCATTTGTGATGGTAGAGTTACTGTCAATGAACTGAGATGTTCAACCCATTTTATATAGATTCTCATAGTCCTGATCACCATCTGTACCCGTCAAAAAGCCTGAAACATGTTCTCCAGTATTGTCAGTCTTACTCAGCTTGTTTTACACCTTCCTGCGCTTCCAAAGGTGAAATGGAAAAGAAAAAAGGCTTGGGAAAACCCAATACTGTGTTTTATCAGAGGGAGAATTTTTTCTATGGTATTGATGAATTCAAATTTTTTGTAAGGTATTGATGAATTCATAATGTATTTGATATAATTTTGAAATTAATTTAACCATCAATAGAAAAAAGAGAAAAGCTGAAGGTTCTAGAAGCTTTGGAAATCCGTGGTAAAACTATATTTCAGAGAAGAAAAATGAAATGGTTCACAGAACCAGATAGCATCTAGTCCACATGACAGTTTTCTGCCTGATTTCCCAGTGAAAATTAGGTCAGAAACTCTAATTTTTACTGTTTATGTTGACTAATCCATTACTGAATATTTTCTTGGAATAAGGTTACCAATACTTCAGGCTTAGCAGCCTCACAATAAGAAACCCTGACCTGTGAATGACCTGGAATTTAGTGTTTCCTGGCTCCTTTTCATGAACTCAAGCAGTCAATTTGGCCATGAAGTAGGGGCTGGAGAAGACTTCCAAATTCACTACAAGCGTGGTGTTAGAAATGCAAATGCCTAGTGTCTTTCAGAGCATGTAGGACCAAGTAGATATCAGATAAGGCAGGGTTTGTGGCATTCTCTCTGTGGCTCATAGGAAAGGAGTTCTCCTTCTGTTATGCTTTATGTTTAAATTGTTATCAAAGGGGGTAAGAAAAACTTATTTTTTATGCATAGGAATTATATTTCTTTTAATATGCAAAGAATTTTTCACAGAATTTATTGCTTACTGAACATCCGCTCTCACTGCCATGTGCATGGAACTACATCTCTGTGTCATTATTTTCTAATGGCATTAGAAAGACAGAAACCCTCTGAATGATTTGCTGTCATTCTTATCTTCACCTATATCTCCAAGGACAATATGCAAATAATTCCTTCCTAGCTTCTAGAGCAACATCTTTGATTCTTCTCAGTGTTTTTATGCCATCTACAGGTCTCTTCAAACCACTGAATTCTTTAAATAATTTTTTTCCTATGAGACTTTATGGCAGACAGCTTTATTTTCAAATCAGTTTAAATTATTTTGTAAATTTACACACCACTTAAATAAACATTTCTGTAAATTACTTATTAATGGTAAAATCCAGATCAAAGACACTAGTTGAAATGGCATGAAAGCTTCAAAAGCCCTGAATTTTTCCATATCTTTTTTTTCCTCTGTACAATAGTATTTTGGTGGCTTATGATAAAAAACCCTTTGTCTTTAGTGTTAATTTCAACAATTTCAATAAAATGTGGTATTTTGGGGATTTTTTGGAAGAGCTAATTGTGAAAACTAATGTTTCATGAAAAAACTTTTAAAACATAGTCCAATAAATATTATAAATGTACCTACAATATGTATAGAGTAAGTGCTATTTTTAATAAAGAATTAATTGAAAAATAAAAAATTTGGGTTTTCTTTTCAAACAAAAATGTGATGGAGTTTAATTTCATAGTCAGAGGGATACAATAAACATGTTCTCTTCAATATGTTTTGTTTATCAAAATGCTCCACAGTCTAATTCTAACCATGAACAGACAAGTTGTGCTGACAAGGTGTAGGGCGGAAATATAGTACAAGGAAGCACAGAGATTTGTGACAACAGGATTACATGCTTTTGTTGAAAAAGATATGGCCCTTCAATCACTTTTATGCTGTGTACAGTTAAGGAATCCACTGATGAGAATTCTACCTGTGCTGCCAAGGACAGGACTTAACTCTAGAGCCTTCTTCAAAGAGGTTCATTGTGCTCTGTATGGATAAGGCAAACCACTTAACACTGACAAAAAGGTGTCACAGAATACATCCAGACATGAGTACAAATAAATTAATGCATGAAAAAATCAAAATAAAAGAGAAATGCAAGTATCTGAATCTAGATAGAGACTAATCTATGTTATAAATATTCAAGTAAGAAATATTAGGATGTAAAATATGCTGAAAAGAATTTTTACTGAGAGACAATTTTTGCTACAAGCAAAACTTAACCTTTCTTGTTTTCTCTTTGTGTTTATCTACCAAGAAAAGGAAATAACTTTTATTTTACCACTGAATATTTAATTTTATATATTTTTAACACTATATAATGTCATTCCTTTCTGCTAACTGAGGGAGAAATGTTGAAGTGACTTTATTTCCAGGTTAGATTAGATTTATGACATGTTTTCCAGCTAAAGAGAAATAAGAGTTAAAAAATATAATTACAGCTATGCAAACTCTGACTCAGTGATGCGAACAAAGTGATGCATCTCATTTATAGGAGGTAAACAATAAAATAATTTATTTTAAAAATGACCAAATTAATAAAGTTCAGTGGTAAATATGAAAGTGTTTTAACAACATTCAATGGCAAGGTTTTGTGAGACTTAATTAGGACTTGATTTGAAAACAGTTTTCAGATATGTAGTCCAGCTTCAGATGTGAATATACATATATACCTATAGCCAAAATAATCATGGAAGAAACTTAGGCGATGGAGTTTGTTAATTTGACATAGCATAATAACTTTATGCACTTATTAATTATGTATTGACCTACTAGGTATCAGGGTCAATCAGGTATCACTGTTCTTCTTATAATATGCATCCTCATCATTAATACATACATGATTATCCATTTTAAAAAATAGTACTGATTTCCTGCTCTTTTTACACTTTCAGCCATGTAAGGACTATATTTTACCATTCCAAACATCCTATTGCTCACAGATGTGAGGATTCCCTAAAATAAAGTGAAAACCTTAAGAAAAAGAAAATTGTAAACTTAAAAAAGTATCATTAACAAAGCTATTTTTCATGTATTGCAGCCAGTCCAAAGTTTTAGCAGTTGAATCTTAGTCAACAAAAGCATTTTGCTGACTAAAAGTCCACTTCTGCATTTTACTGATAATAAAGAACCTCAGTAAAAGGTTGACTTGATTATCATTACTTTACTGTATTTTAAGATTTGAAAATGAGATGGAGATTAGATCAGGGCCAGGAGAGAACCACCTCTGTGGTTCCTCACCACCACAGAGCTTTTTGTGTGGACCAGGAGCTTCTACTAGAAACATGATGAAGCACTGCCAAAGCTGCCCTAAATTTAAATTACTCCATCAGTTTAGTAGTCACCAGATCACAAAAATAACATACAGTCACATACAAAATAAATGCCTAGGAAATAGAAGCAAGCATTTCTTGTCCCATTGAATGGTTTTTGGAAGAGTTTCTGTAAACTGCTCATGCCTATATTGTGAACTATATTCTATATTAGAAGGAATCAAATTACTGTATTAACTTTTCTCCTTTTGTTTTTCTCTTCTCTGCTTCAAAATGTTGTGGACAATTTAATACACTGTAGATCCTTTCTTTCTGGCTGATCTTAAGATCTTCTCTTATGAAAATCTTGTGCAGCCAAGTTGAAAAACTTCAGTATCCAGTTCTAGAAGGCTGAAAATTTAGGGCAGAGGAAGCAAGTGCTGGGTTATTAAGAGAGTTCAATGATGTAATGGTGAAAATCTTATTAATCTAATGGTAGATCTCAACTTGGATATATGCTGAAATCTACTTCATTTGAATCATGTACTGCTACTACCTGCAACTTTTCTGGTTATTTCTAGTTCTACCACATATATGCATGTGGCCTTTATGAAGCAGTTTTTAAGCTAATGACTTTAAACACTTATATTCTTTTTGCCTAAAATTCTGGAATTCAAGTTATTAAAACCCTGAAGACTGTATATGATTTTATAGGAACATAACTGCACCAAAGACTATCACTGAAGTATTTTAGACTTGTAAGAACATTCTGTTGTGTGTGATGCGTATCTTTGAAGTGAAACATACTATTAACATAACCCTGCAGGGAGAAATATTTCTGCGAGTTTTTGAAGGCCTATTTACCTAACACAGCATAGGGAGGAAAAAAATCTTAGTAAGAAAAGCCTTCTATGAGAATTAAAGAAAAAAGAAACAAAACCAAAAAACAGAAAGAAATGACATCTTGCTATATAGATTAGAATAATCTAATAGTATTTGCCACTTTTAAGGTTGACTAGGTTGTGACCTGTGGCTCAACTAGCTGTGGTAAAATAGTACATGGGAATCACACTGAATCAAATCATATCTATAGCACATTTAGTATAATCTGAAACTCTAGGTGAAGATAAAGGTCTTCTAGAATACTATAAGAACCTAAAATGAGATACAGAAAAAGAAGACAAAAAACACAGATACACATATACATTTCCTGATTACAATCAGGGGTTTTCACCAACAAAGACACTATCCTGTTTCACTGGTATCAATTACAGTACAACTTAAAAATCAAAACTGGTAATTCATTCAGGGGGCACAGTATGGATGAAAAGTCAGGAGAAATATGTAATCATACTAAACTAATTCAATCAATAGAAGAGTTAATATAACGTGCGAATTGGGTCTTTGTGTGTGTTTTTAAACAAGATTCACAATCACAGACATATTGAAAGAATTTCTGTCTTTTTCAGAGTGCATAGTAGCAAACTCTCACCAAACTCTTGCCATAGTAGCAAACTCTTTTCAGGTCTATTAATCAATGCAAGGCAAGATGTGGAACCACAGTCTTTATATGACAGGTTTATACAGGGGTTTTCGTTATTGGATTGTTGTAGGGTTTTTTTCCCCAGGGTAGCTAAATATCTCAAAAAAATATTGTTTTATTTATAAGCTTTTTATGTTGCTCGTGAATTTTAATTAAGATTACAGTGAATAAGATTTTATGTCTTAGGTTAGTATTGCAAAAAGAAAACTCTTATCTATATCATGTATTTCTTTTTATTTGGTTAGGAATATTGGGAGCTAATGTTGCAGTTGTTTTTGCAAACATAATAATTCAGTAAAAGGAAAACAAAAAAGCTCCTTTTTCTAATTTTCAGATAATTGGATTTTTAGCAGTCTGCAATATCTAGAACTATTGCTACCTTCAAGTATCTTTCCTTGCCATTTTGGTTTTTTACTGAATGGTGATGCACATGCCTGAGTAATAATGCCATGTGCTATATTGATTCAATGTACTATAACTGCCAAGATGATTGAAATGTGGTCTCCAATGGTCCTTGCCAGCTCATATATTGGGATTATGATTTGCATTTATTCCCATGGGATTTGATGATTGTCTGTATCTGTATGCCCTTTGAGAATGATGTACTTTAAATCTCTAAGTAGAAGAAATCTCTGTGGGTGATGAACCATTTTATTCATAGCCCTGTGGGAATCCATAAACATAATTTGTCCTCTCTTGTCAGTTCATTGGCTCCTAAGTACAACTTTCTATGGCTTCCTTCCAGGTCACAACATATTTTGTGAGAAAATTAAAAAACAAAATGCAATGAAGTTTGAAACATCAGTTCAAAAATCACGTTCTGAATCAGGGTTGTAAATAACAATTTGAAGTCCTCTATAGCATAGTTGTACTAAAAAGAGAAAAGCTTTTGTCTTTTATTCTTCTGCAGCAGTCAGCTGGAAATGTTACAAGTGTTTGATGAGGCAGTAAATTCAGGTTCGCATGACATCAGGGTTCCCCATTTCATTTTGAATTAATTTCTGTATTGCCGTGCTTCTGTCAATTAATACATACATCTGGTTTCTGCTTCCTTGTAGTCAATTAAATTAAGTTGATCAGTAAATATCCTGTACCGGTAGAGATTTGTTGATACCTTCAAAAGCAGGTATTTATGTACATGTACATAGACGTGACTGAC
>VWZU01005103.1:1297538-1327329 GCA_013397095.1 Sterrhoptilus dennistouni | reverse complement strand
AGGTATTTATGTACATGTACATAGACATGACTGACTGTCCTTATGTGTGTGTGTATATATATATGTATATATATAATATGTATATATATATGTATATATATACACTTTCTTTGACGTAAATTTACCACCTATTTCCTTATTATATCTAGCAACTCACGAAACAAAATGAATTTGGAGCACCATTAGAACCATGGCTTTACTCAAGGCAAGGAGAGTTTTCTCAGTGGCCACTATAGGGAAAGGGTGTGATATCACTGAGTATTCTCCATATAACTTTAGCTCAAACTGTGTTACTGTTGGTGATTTGTGATCTATTATAAGCACAGTCTGCCCACAAATACTTATGTAACTTTGATCTTGAAAAGATGTGCTGGTATTCCTTCAGGGATAAAATCACTCATTTCCAGATTTCTTGATTTTTTTTTTTTATTTTTTTAAACTGGTTATAGTGTAGCATAATCTCATAAGATCTATATCTCACAAAACTTGTTCTAAATACAGATAAAATTGCATAAACCAAAACTGTCTAAGAAAAAGCAGACTGTGAATTATTATTACATGATGCTTCCATTTGTGTAAAAATGGAGATGTAAAAATTTGTGTCTCTTAGAACATTTGAAGCCATATGGATCCCCATAATGCATTACAGTTGCTGAAACATGAACTTGTATATGGAAACTTTGCTTAGAGGGCAGATTTTGTTCTTATTGTCTAGCAGAGGAAAATTTAACTGACTTTGGTACTTTGCTTTAGCTGCATAGATTTATACTGACTTCAGCATGAGTTGTGTCCTCCAGATCTGCATACGCAAGATCAAGTCTTGTGAATTTATCAGAAAAATGTCTTCATTTTTTAGAGAAAAATATTTCAGGTTTAGCTATAGAAGAAGGGGCAGAGACCTGTATCTATTTGAATGATATTTTTGCTGCTGGTCTTGAAACAGTTCCTTTCAAACCCTGAACGATTTTCCACAGTATCAACTGAAAGTGTTCTACAGAGGTAATTTTTTTTTCTATTCTACCACATTGTTTACATCCTCACTGCTTATCTCATTGTTCATCAGAAATAATTTAATAGCCACACTTTGTAACATGGCTACATTTATCAAATTTATAATGAATCAATAATTGTGTTTTGTAGATAGGAAAATTATTTGATTGCAACGTCTGTTGCTGTACAATAAGATATTGCAGGTTGTTAATAATCTTAATAACTGTAAAAGTGAGATTGGGTTTCATAGACTGTGAGCAGGCATCACTGTCCTGTTCACATGTAAACTACTTCTGTGGGACTCCTTTAGAGTCATGGAGACATTGACTGCAGTGGTCCAGTGTGTCTCGGGACCCGTGTCCTGCATCCTGGCTGACCCTGGCACTGGAGCTGGAGAATAGGTATGGTTCTGTATCCTGGGATACGTCTCTGATCCTGTGGGTCCTTGCCCTGCAGAAGTGTGAACAGAGGCGAGGAGAAAAGGAAGGGCTCATACGGGGAACTTCGGCTGGGGTTTATTGAGCCCATGCGGGACCTCTTCACACCCAGAGAGTTTGACCACAAAAGCGGGGTTCCTCTCTGAACAACAGTTTATAAACCAGGGGAGGAGCAGGGGGTAGGTACAGCTTGGAATCAATCCAGGGAGTGAAGGGTGTGACTCTGAACATAAATTACAAGTATTATAACAAATCAATAACGCAAGGGAGGGGACAACTGGGACCCTGCCCAATCACTCAATGCCCTCACTGGAACCTTCTAGAGCCAAGGTAAGGCTTTGAGGTGATGGACTGGAACCAGGTGTCACATAAATGATGATTGGTTAGAAACAATAACTGGGGTAAAACCATAAAGGGGCAAACATAGAGGTACATGGAACAAACCATTATAACTTATAGAAAACAGTATAGAACAAGGAATAAATACATACAGAAAACTGATAAAACCAAAAAAAACACACCACTACAACTGACAAATTATTGCAGATGTTCATTGTAGAATATTTTTGTTCAAAGAAAATATTGTTGGTTAGTCTCTTAAAACTTGGGTGAAATTTGACAGTTTTATCAGTGAATTCAAAATCCTTCATCAAAGAAGTAATGTGGAAACTTGTGGCATTGTTTTGTTTTGTTTTTCTTTTTTTTCTTCAAAAATCAGTTAGTCCCTTGTTCAGTATCCTCTTTAAGAAAAGTCTTTCAAGATTTTTACTTCCCCAGGAAAATATTTTTTAATTTATTTTCAGTAACAAGAAGTCGAAACTGAACAATTTAGGGCAAAAATCAAGCTTTTTTTTTGTTTTGTTTTTTTTGGGGTTTTTTTTGAGGGGGGGTGTTTTTGGTTTTGTTTTGTTTTTTGTCCCCATTTCATAAATGTAAGAGGAAACAAGAGTTGTCAAAATAAAATTCATCGTTATTACTCTACCACTTTTTATCTGGACTCATTGAGTCAAACATGGTCCTAAAAATAGGGCAAAATTAATTTTAGGAGTTCTTTTTTTCTTTTTTACCAATTCCAGTTTATATTATAACAAGCACGATTTTGGCATTAAATTGTGTGCCATGCAATACTGAGAATAATAAGAGAGCTTGAACTCTACAATTTTTTTTTTCCAATTCATCTTTCAAAATTCAGGATGGAGAATTACTACTACTCACAGTGCCTGTTAGGGCCAATTGCCTTTTCACTTTGGGCAGACCTTGTATTAATATGTTTAGTAATCAGGGTCTTCTCATAAGAAGCATGTGGGAAAGTGCCTAAGAATTCCAGCTTGACTCCTGCTTCATATCAATGATGTCGGTCATAATATAAGTTGCCACACAGTTAATCAGAAATATCTATGAAAATTTAATGTTGAAATGGATTTTTCAACCTTTACTCTGGCTGCTATGGGATAAAACTATCCTTAATTTTGTTAGAAAGATAAATACTTCTGAAAATGACAGGTAATACTGAGCTTGCCAAAGCTTAGAGAAAAAATTATATTAATAATAACCTTGGATCAATCTGGATTAAGCTGATTTCAGTTTAAATTAAATTAAATGAATGAACTAACAAATGTAAGTCTAATTATCACACTATATTTCAAAAGACAAAATGTTACAAACCAAGATATGGAGACAGAAGAATGCATTAAGCTGCTTCTCAAAAATTGGAATGTGGCAGGGGTCTTTATGTCTATAGAACTAAACCTATCAAAATGAATACTCTAAAAAGGAGTTTTGTTCAGAAATTTGTAGAAACAGGCTGAAGAGTAGCGCAAAGTTCTATTTAGTATACTGTGGTCCCAGTCTGGAAGTTTGATTTAGAAGATGAACATAGTCATACTGAAATATCTTTCTGGCTGTCAAAATTAGTATAATATAAGGGTAAAGAGACTTGCCATCCTTATTTGTTGCATGTATGAGTTCAAAAAGGGAAATTTTCCCCATTTCTGAGCACTTAATTCACATTGTTTGCAGCTTGTTGCTTACCTAAGGTGTGGGATTGTGTGAATGCAGGGAAGCACCTTTTTCCAGACAGGTAAAATTAGAAGGAGCAGGCAATTTATAAAATATTGTCTAATCCCAAATATCAAGGGGGTTTCTATAATTATATGTATTACCTCACCTATCAAACAGCTTTGGTTGGCATTATTAAGTGCAGCTTCTGAACCCATTGACATATTATGGATTTTCATTCTCAAGAGATCCTGAAGCTAAGACTACAAGGAGAATAAGGGGAGGAATCAATTTCTATCTGTAGCAATGAGTTTTCTCTAAAATACACTCCAGAGTAAGTTGAGGAGCTCCAGACACAAACCATATTTTCAAAATATTTTGTCTTCTGACTCAATTTCCCAACATTTAAAAGGTAAATATTCAATATGTTTTTGTTCTTGGCTTTCATCCTTGTCTGTTTGTTTATTTTTGTGGCCTTTATTTTTATGTAAAGGCAACGCACAAAGAAAGAATGCTTTCCTTCACATTTTGTGTGTAGCTGTATTTTGTGTAGTGATTCAGGGTATTTTAAATCAATGCAATAGTACCACTCAATCTCTTTTGTCTGCCTTGGTGTTTAGTCTGAGGAAGTGGTGCTCCTTTCCTTGAAGTCTTCTTCTGGAGATGTCTGCACTCCTGAGTGCAGGCAGAATTGCTTACAGAAGGTTCCTTCATACCCTGGGTGACAGTGTGCTTAGAGACAGCTGCCTCTTTTATGTATTTTATTTTCTGTTTAAATTAACTTCTCCTTTAAGTAAGACAGTGAGACATCTTCTCTACTGTTGCTTCTGACATTGTATTTAAAGCTTCTTTTATTTTCTGACAGAAAAGAATTACTGTGGCTCTATGTGTAATTTTCCCTCAGGCCAGGTTCTAGTGGGAGACTATAGGTTTCTTGCACTCCCTATAAGCATCTGTCTGTTCCTCTGTAATGTTAAGCAGTACAAAGATTGTATGAAGGAATTCATTTTACTGAGAAACAGTTTGGAAGCCTAAATTTTTCAGTAAAGTATATTTTTCTCCCCTCCTCGCCCTGTGGAGTGTTGATCCCAGTCAACAGGTAAGTACCCATCTAGTCACCTACTCACTCTCCCCACTGAAGAACAAGGGAGAAAATTAAAAAAGAAAAAGCTCTCCAATAGTGGAAAGGAGGGATTGAGCAGCTTTGGTGGCATCCAGTCAGGGCCAACCCACCACAGAGGGTCTCATTCACTTCACTCATCATTGTAGGAAATTCTCTAATAGACTAGTCAGCCTTGTTTTGCTTGCTTTCAAAAGGAAGTCAAGGTCAGGTATATTACAGTTATATTGCACAAATTATAGTAGCATCTTTGTCACTAAAACCTGAACACTGAATTTATGACCCAGTATTTAACAATGGAACTGATTGTTACCACAATTTTTTGGTGCTAAAGTTCAGAATGGTGAAACAGTGTCTTTTTTTTAGGCAAACCTTCTCAACAACATAAACAAATTTATTTTATTTTCCAAGCAGGTAGTATTGCTTATAAAATCCTAAGGCATCAGTGGTACTAGAAAGATATCTGCAAACACAGAAGACTAACCCAGAAGTGCTCTAGTACATAGAGACTTATGTTATTATTTTAATTCTTATCATGAGTCAGATTTAGAAGCAAATTTCTTGGTTGTGCCTACAACAATCTGTTGTCATTGAGAAGCCCTGAGGCAGCTGACCTGAATTCCTTTCAGAAAAAGCTGAAGCAGAAGATATGCTCAAGAATGACAGGTCAACACTGGGACTGTAAGACCTAACCAGGTCTGCAGACTCAAACTGCTTGTAATTGTGATGGTACAAACACTGTGGCCCCAGCAACAGCTGTCAGGCTCTGCTCTTGCTGTTCCACCTTTCTTGCTAATTTCAGCATAAGATACAGTAAAATGTAAGAAAACATTATCTTCAGCAAAATGTACTGTTAAAATTACCTAAGACAGCATAGAAAACCAGGTGCACTTTCCCAGAATAGTCCAAACAAGGATATCAAATTGTATCTGGGAAAATGAATAGTTGCTTCAATGGGATGCAGCTAATTGGTAGTAATTCTCAATGCCACACAGATGCAGATTCAAACTGCTTCACATTCAAAAAGTAGTGTGGTTTCAGCTTAGGTATTGCAGGATGGTTCTGTGCTGTGCATAAAAAGCAGGTCCTCATTTTGCGAATGATACTGATGAAATCACATAAGAAAACTTTTGGTCCGTTCTTCTCTGCTGGAACAGGACTTCCAGGAACCCTAAGTTTTTAAAATTTCCATAGATACAATTTTTGATGTTTCTATTTGTACTTCTAATTAGCTACTAGCAGAACTCAGGCATCTTATACTTTCAGATTCTAGATGGAAAACAACAAGAACTGAATTTAAAATCAAGCAGGTTGCTATTAAAGCATTAGCTCAGACCATCTAATAAGCTAGGAAAATTAACCCAAGCTTTCCTAGTCTTAATCAGTATGTCCAGTTTAAGCTGCACACATGGTTGTGTCAGTTGCTTCTTATTCTCCTCTCGTCTCATCTACAATCTGTCCTCCTTGGATGAACTTAAGGGAGTCTTTCCCTCTCAGCAGCTGTCCTGCAAAATCACTTACAGCCTTTTCCCACAAAAGCTTCCAGTAGCCTTGAATTGCTCTGCTATCTTCACTTGGCCATCCCTTTCTGCCATCTCTGGTGGCTTTGTTAGCATTTTTTATTTTTCAACTATTGGAAAACTTCATGTGGCATTGAAAACAAAGCACCACCTTTTAAACCACAGGAGGTTCTTCAACAGCTTTGCTTATTCTCTGTTTATAAGATGAGACATCTTTTGTTGTTGTTTGTTTTACTCCAGTCTAAATCAAGCTCCATCACTTTAGAGCTGGAAAACATTGCCTTAACTCAGCATGACATCTCTCTAGGCAGATTCAAATGTTGTTGGTCTACACTTCTGTACAGTATTGCAAATGTAGTTTTTCCTCAATTTGTAAAGTGAGAAGTCACTCAAATGTAGTAAAACAGTATGTGCAAAGCAAAACCAGTTCCAGACTAGAAATTAGCAATTTTATCTCCTATTCTCATCTTCAGATACCATTCAAGAACACCTGGTTTAGGCCCCTATCACCTCTGGAGTTATTGGAGGAAAGTAGAAATTAGACATCTGCTTTGCACATGTTCACACAGCATAAAACAAAATTATCTATTTTCCCATGAGCAAAATTCAGATGCTTGATTTTAAAAGGAAATTTTGTTTAATCCCCGCCTCAACTAAATTGTCCTAAACTATACTGGTATTATTAAGCATGACAATCATTTTCTGAAGGAAATATTGTAAGAAGGATATAGTGATATAAAGACAAGAACCTCCTTCTTCACCTCCTGCGTATCACAGAAACAATGTCCTTGAAAATAATGAGAATGTGATAAAGCTCTAATGTCAACAGAATGAAACATTTAATTCTAGAAAATGAAACAAAGATATCCAGCAAATAAAATACCTACATCACAGCAAAGCATCCCCCACCCTCAAGTGGGTATGTCTGTATAAGGAAAGAGTTTCAGTTTACCTTTAGACATTTTAGGAAGTTTAACTAGAAAGTTCTGTGCCCTTCTCATTGTGATTAGCTCAATGCCAAGAGAGAAGCACCTGTTGGACCGTGTCACTGTTCTTCAAATCCTGTACCTCTCCCTTTTGGCAGCAAGTCAAATTGTCCCTCTTAAAATACTAAATATTTAGGAAGGAGCACAAAGGAATTAAAGGGCTTTTTAGAGTGTTTCTAGCAGGGTGTCAGAGGTTTTCTCAGACACCTGTGTGCGCCTTTTCTTTTGTTTTCTGTTTTCTGTTTGTTATTTTTCATTTATTAAACCTTTTACTTTAAAAACACCTCTGAAGAGCAGTCTTGCCAAGATTATTTTAAACCAATCTGTAAGGGCTGGACCCTCAGAGACTGATACGTTTACAGGTGGCTCATAACACTCTGGCCACGTGTTAAATTGTATCACTACATTTCTTCTTTTGTCGGCCTGGTAAAACTTTATAAAGACAAGAACATATTGATACAAAATTCAACACTTGAAATTATACCTTTGGAAAAAAAGGAATCAAGCACACAAGAAAAAGGTATACCTGAGCTGAAGCTGAGGAGGCAGTGTGTCAACTGCCCTTCATGAAATTTAACTGAGAAACAGAAACTACAGGAGGAGTGGTGGGGAGAACTGCAAGCATTTCAGCAGTTAAGTAATACTCCCACATTTAATCATTAACTTAGTTAAATTGTGAGCACTGCCTTACCAATGCTCTAATGAAATACCTATTAAAAATGTATTCTTAAATGTATTTATGAAGTATTGCATGACTTTGAGACTTCTTCTGGTCTCAGTACATCTGCTCTTAAGTACATCTGCATCTGAGTGGTCTCTTGGATTCCTTTCTAGAACTGAACATAATTAAGAGAATAAACCCAGTATTCCTAATTTGGATAAAATGTGCAAGGCTTTTTATCTTGGCTTCTTTTAAAGGTGGTTTGCTTTCTAGGATTTTGTTTTAACTATAACATGTCTACATTAATAGTGTGCAAACTAATTTAAAAAGTGTGTTAAGTGATGGAATGACACCACACTCCATTTACATCTTATGCACTTAAATAAGATCTGTTCTTCAAAAAAGCTTAGACCAATATATAGATGGGTTGAAATCTGACAAAGTTACTTAGTTTTGCAGTAATCTTGACATACTCTAATACTTTTATTGCAGTAGTCATAAGTAGAATCTCTGTGATATTCTGGATGTTCTTCCAAATATCCTGTTTCACTGTCAATGGACCTTTCTAGGTGAGAAGAAATATTCTCATGATCTTAAGAAACCCTATTTGTCACAAATATTTCCCTGCTGTTTCCATCTCAATCATCCTCCTTAGCTCGTATGATTTCTCCAGGTAGATTACTGGAAGTAATTTTCTTGAGTGAGGAATGAAAGAGGGCAGTACTGGGGCAAGAATTGATAAAGATCATGGCAGAGCTGGATGGGCAGTAAGACATGAGATTTCCCTGTGAGAGATGAGTCAGAAAATCTAGATTTTTAATTGTTTCTATCTTTGCTCTGAAGATGACATTTACCAAAATTGCATTAGATTTTTTTTTCTGTATGTACTTTGCATAATGTACCTCAATTTTAAAATATCTGAGCTAATTTATATCCATTTTGATTAAACTTTTGTGCTCATGGCAGAGAAGGACAATTGGAATTGCCATTACAGGTCAAACCACTGATCTGCTAATTCAATGCGCTATTTCTGACAGCAGTCAATACCAGCTGCTTCAGGGAATGAGCACACATAATAAACCATTATGGAATAACCTGCCCAGCGGCAAATCATCTTCCTAATCTTATCTACTTGTGTGTATATCATTAGCTGTGAAACTTAAACTGTAGAGAAACTGAGAAAGATAGCTGAAGAAGCAGGGAGATGCCAATTATTGCAATAAAGAATCAGCAAAACTGGAGTCTTTGACATACATTGTAGAAGCATTTTGTAAGAGTTTTCAAATCAGTAATTGTAAACAAAGCGATCTTACCACTGCAATATTTACTTGCATATAAAGACTGGTCCCTAAAATCAAAAGAATGCTTGTATATCTTGCTTTTATTTACATTGTATGCATTTAGGATATTCTGACTCTCAAGATCAGAATTTAGATGGAGGGTAGGGGAAGATTCTTTCCTGCCCATTTGAATCATCTTGTGTTGTTTGACTGAAAACGAGCATTCCAGGTTAGATTTTGTAATTGGGTTTTGGAAAAACATATTTTTACCTGACTACACTCATTTTGAATAAATATATAGAAAAGATTATGTCTATATATGACAACTATTTTGTTCTATACTAACATTCTGCAGGGACATCTTTAAACCCTCCGTATCTTAGTATTCTGTAACTTCATGGGTTAGAGAGAGCGAGCTCTGATGTAAAAAAAGCTGCTACATTAAAATAGTTTCAGCTTGAATAATCCCAATGATTGTAATGTCTCCAGATAGAGATCATCTGAATTTAATGAATCCTCCTTTTTCGAAACAATACAAAGTCTAAACTTTTGTTCCTTTGATATAATATGATAAAAACCAAGATGCCTGATTAATTCTAGGATGTCCTGCAGAGACAGCATATGGTTCATACTTGCAAGCGTCTTTTGTGCATTGACAGCTCTTTGTTTTTGCTGCTAAGTTGTGACTTTCAAAGCTGCCTAGTAGATTTAATTTTAACAGGAACTGGAGGATCTGAATCTCTAAGGTGGCTTTGGAAAAAAAAAATCTTTAGTAAAAAAAATCTTTTTCTTGATACATTGTAAAAAATGCAAAGTCTGAAAAAGTATTTTAATCATTATGGTTGCCTTCCTAACAATAGTATAAGATACCTTACTCTTTTATTTGTGGAATGTCATTAATGTTGTGATGCATCTTGTAAATTTAAAAGAGACCTGTTGGTCGTAAAGGGCACCCTCGGTGCCTTTTCCTGTGTGTTCAGAGAATTCCTGCAATTAAGACCTTAGTACACAATGAAGTTGTATCCATGGCTATCATTCTCATTAGCAACAATTCGTTTCTCATATTCTGTCCCTGTTTTGCCATCTTAATTTACTCTACTTTTCCTGCTTGTCCTAATTGCTAAATCATAATTGCTTTCTCTGTCACTGAGCTTTAATTTCATAGCAGCCATGCTGTGAATGTACAACTCTAGATAATACCATGGATATAGTATGTAGATATATAAACATAGCAAAGGATATTTTCTGTTACAAAGAATTCATGAAAGCACCATTATGAGCACACAATAGGATCTCAGAAGGATTATGTACTTAGTCTAAATAAGATAGGAAATTGGTAAGAGCACTTGGAATTAAAATGAGTTCTTCTGAATGCCATCCCATTGTTTGCAACCGTTTTTGTCTGCTCCCTTATCCTTTTGTTAGCTAAGAAACATACAGTTGGCAGAGAAACAACAGGTGTAGTAGGGCTTCACAAAAATTTCTGGCACTATAATGGTGTTGCAGACATTTCAGATTAAGCTCAGTGCATAAAGCCTTCATTCTTTCTGTGCAATTTAATAATTTGAGCTCTCTGAAGTGTGCTGTTTTCTTTGGAACTTGCAAAACATCTGTCTTGGAGAGATAGTCTGATACTCGTAATACAACAACATATCTATAGCAAAGTAAGAAGAGTCCTGGAGGAAGAATATCTCTGAGATATCTTTGTGTTTAGTTTCCACACTTGTGTTGGACTATTCCTAAAGAACAGTAGTATTCAAAAAAAAAGTAAAATATAATATTCATTACCCACTTATTATTTGCCTTTTATTTTCTATAAATTTAGACAGTGGATTAACATGAACAGTTAGTTAGGCAAGGGTGGTCTATACTATGTAACTAAAAACTAGGTAAACTGCTTATCTCAATTTATTCCTTGTGAAAACCCATTGTAAAAAAATTATTTGCGTTTATTTCCATATGTGTATGATTACATTATATTTCCCTTCATTTGAGTTGAATATAATTTTGCCTTCATTTTCTACTCTCTTTGAAGTCTGTGGTATTGCATCTTTTTTCCAAGTGTTTTCTGCAGTTTCTTTGTCTAGTTAGTTTTATTTTAAAATATTTCCTTTTGGTCTAAATCATTGTGATTTCTACTTTTCCTTTAGGGGGCTGATTCTCCATTTTTATAACCTAATCTTATCCAAGACTCTTCGCTATCCCATCCACCTTTCTTATTTGTACACTGGAAGTTTTTTCCATGTAGAGGTGGGCCAGTATCATGACTTGGCATTCACAAAGAAGATCTATGTTACAAAATGATCAACTGACACTGGCAAGGTTCAGCTTTCAGGATACACTTCTCACCTGTGTAAGCACCAGACTATCTCTTTGTGGCTTGAAATATGATGGGTATATTCTGGATCTTACAGCAACAGTCTTGATACAGAATGACAGTCTCTCACCTAGATATCAGCAAGGGATTTCAGAAAACCTTAATGAGTGTGTTCATGAGCAGTCAGATCTGTGCAAGAAAAGTGAACCTGCTACACTAGTGACCACTACAGCTTTTCCCAGGTGAAAAAGTGGTGGATAACCACATATGAAAAAGTATTTGGAGATTTCTGATAAGGACTGATTTTTCATTGGCATAAAGTATAATTTGGTCTAAAGCAAAGTCAAAAAAACCCCAGCTCATAACCTGAAGGAAGGGCACTTTAGAAATATGTTGAAATGTTCTGATACTAAAGTAATTAAATATTTGAAAACTCATATAAATTAAAACATCTCAGTTTATATGCAAGCTTTAAACATAAAAGATTGCTAACAATAGAAACAATTAATTAGAGGAGCTCCGTATCTTGGGCTATATGTTGGATATCCAATTGCAATCCTTTTAAAATTGTTTTTCTGAGTGCATTCTATTGCCATGATTACACTCAAAGGAGAAGCTTTAAAGTAATTAATTTTTCTGGATTTTTTTTTTTTAACGGAATGGAAGGCCAATAACGTCAGACTTCTAATAGCTCACTTTAGCTTGTCAATATATGCTCTTTATTTATGTCTTTCAATTCAAAATTGTGTCAGTTCTTTGATTTATCTTATCTAAAGAAAACAGAAACATATTATTAGTGTTGAATTATTAGTGTTGAAAGGCCTTAAAGCCTGATGTTGAAATGCAGTAGAGCCAAAGTCAATATTAGTCCTTTTGTCAGAGAAAGCATTTCTATCTGCAAGACCTTTTAATATTTCCTTAGATCTGAATTTTCTAAAAGTCTACAAAGGTATTTAAAAAGATACAAATAAGAATTATGGACCACCAGGGGGGAAAAAAGTGAGTAACCGTAGTTGAAGTTAAATGAATTATTTGTTCAGAGAGTGTGTTCTCAGTCTTTGAATGTGCTATCAGAGAAGATAATAAGCTTGAATGTGGAAGTTTGGATAGATTTATAAAAGCAATGAATAAATTTATTATCTGTAGTAACACTGAATATTGTGCATGTAAGAAAGTGATAATGAAATTTCATAGTTGAGAATTTAGGCTGGTCACCCCATCTGTCAGATTGGACACTTTCCTACCATGGAAAATTTTCTAAGTCCTCCTCATCTTCCTTCTCACCTCATGTTTTGAAGCATCAGCTTATCCATACTTTCAAATTCATACTGAACACGAATTTTTTCAGGGATGGAAAAGTCTGTATTTTCCTGATAGCAGCATATATCAAAATCCTTATAACTGGTCAGTAACAAGACTGAAATGGGGGAATTTATATTTTTATATCAAAAGAGGCATATTGCAGTAGAGAGAACAATGCAAATCTGAAAATTATGGTAAATTTCCATGCCTTTGACTAGATAGATAACACACTAGGTTTGTTTACTGGCCAGACTGGGAAATTATGAAAAAATAACACGGTGTTCTTCAGCTTTATAGTGATCCCTTGCACAACATTGGATATATCTGGAGAGAGAAACACTAGCTAAGTCGCATTTGAGTTTGTTGCTTTGCTAATTGATGACTTTTTTTTTAATGTCAAAAGTTTCCCAGACATTTGCCTCAAAAAATTTTTGAATGGATTTCTGCCCCTTTTGCACACAGAATGTTCCAAAAATCCCTAATATCCCTGTCATGACTGATCTCCTGAGATTTAACTTGTATTTTCCTTACATTATGTTACTATATTTTCACTTAATATAATAATCAAAAAAAACAAGGAAAAATTTATGTCTCAAGGCATCACACAAAAAAAACACTTCTAAACCAAAATAACCAAAAGGCATCTGGGCATAGTGCAATACTACAGGATAATTCTCATTTATCAGTACTGCTTTAAAAGTTGCCACATATTCAAATTAATTTTGTTTCATGGGGCACTCCTATTTATAATCATTAAAGTGTAGGTATGAAGAAAGCTGAACAATTTTTAATTAAAAAATCAGTTGTAGAGAAACATACCTTAAATGTTATATGAACTTAAACTTGAATATTTGTTATAAACTGTACCAATTTGCAAACAGTTATATAGTCAAGTTCTTTGATAGATTTCTATGAATTACTAAACAGATTTGTTACTAAGCCACAAATACATTTAGCTTAATTTGAATACTTTCCAGTTGCTCATTGAAATAAGCAGGTATCAAAGAAGACTTTCACCCATATTTGCTCATTTGGGGCTGTCCTTCAGGTACATTACTTATTCTTGTATCATTGGAAACATTTTAAACCTATTTCAAGCTAAAATGGTAAAATGTGTTGACTGTTAATTTACATCTGTCATAAATCAACACAAAGTAGGACCATATGTCATCTAATAGTCTCATTTAAAGTAAAACATCCAGAGTCTTAGGTTTTCCTTCTAATAAAAATTAAAGTTTGGACTAAGCCTGATGGTAACTGCATCTTTGTTTTGTTTCTCTCTGTAGCCCAGCATTGTTTTGGGATCCTCTATCCAGGGAAGTAATGGAATAAATTTACTCTTTATATTTGACCTGTGGTATTTTTGGGGTGCCGTTGGTCACCTGCATGTATTAATTCACACATTAGGTTACCTCCTTCTCTCTAAGAGATTCTGGTTATAGATTAGCAACTTCTACTAAATAAATACCTATTTTAGCTAATACCGGATAACTTACATACAAAATATTAAAATAACAGAATGAAAGCTTATGCTGAATCCTACATTTGGAATACATTTTCACACCTGCCATGAGTTAAATTCAAGACATTTGTGATCACAACATAATCAATAGAAGCCATGGCACCCAAACAGGAGTCAACTGTTTCAGTTACAGATAAATCAAATGTAGGAATGTGGCTTTATTCTTGTTATGTGTGTTATTTCACCTCACTGCCTTTGTAAATCTTTGTCCTTCTGTGTGGCTGCCTCAAAAGACATAAAAATTTGTTTGTTTGTACAATGGATTCCTACCTTCCCAGCAGGGTACATGAAATCAAACCATGTGTTTCACTGGTATTAGGATTTAATTTTGCCTTTTGATACATTCAATTCTACTTTATTTGGGAGAATTTCAGAACACACTTATTGTGGATATGACATGTATTGCTCAAATTTATATCCAGGATGTAAATTCTGTTTCAAGACACAATTCACCTCTGGGACAGATCTGTTTCTTTGATATCAGTCCAATGCACCTTCCAGGCAGAAACTAAAGTTCTTGTAAATTCAAGGGAAACTCACATTTAAAAGCAGTGTCTTGATTGTTTCTTTTTTCACACTTTACAGCCATTGTTCAAATAGGCTCAGCATAGACTCCACACACATTCTCACACATCCCATTTCAGCTCTGAACAACAAAATATGACCTGCATCTGCCCTTGGTTACATAGCCAGCCACAGCTCCATGTTGAGGCACTCTGAATGGCACACCCCTTTTTTTTGGTGGTGAGTCCCTCTGAAGGATATGCCTTCCATCACCCCCATCTGATACCTGTACTGAAACACACAATATACTGCCAGCACGCAGGCTGTTGAGAGAAAATGAGGTGAAGGACATTACTAACTGAAAATAAAGGAGGAAGATTTGGTATAACCCTGGATTATGACAGGTCTCAGAATAATCTATGGGTGTAAGTGTGATTCATTGATAAGGGACCTGTAGATGCCCCACATTGCTTTGATATTTTGGTCCTTTTTTCTTTTCCAAAATTTATTATCAAAGGCAAAAGCTACCTTAACTTTCCATCTTTAATAACAGTAATTTTTTGAGACTGAAGTGTGAAGAGCTGTCAAAAGATAATGTATTCTGTTCTAGTTAAGCACTTTCTGCCCTCAGCAGTTTCCTGTAGTGACAGTAGGTCGAGTTTCCTGTCAGCTAATTTCTCTACAATTCTGCTGGTAAGTTCCCATTTGCTCTAAGGATCAGCAGGTAAAGTGAGTGGAACATGAATCAAAGACAATGTATGTGTCAGGCACAGAGAATCCCATGTTGCAGTTTGCAGAAGAGAACAGTGATTGTAGGTACATCTGCAATGCAGTGAAAGTATGGCTAGGCAGGACTGGAGGAGGTAGAACTTCAGATCTTTTATTGAGGTCCTTCTCCTAAGAAAGTGAAAATAAATTTTTAGTTTCACAATATTTAACTAAGTCTGACTTTTTCTTTTTTTTTTTCCCAAGGATGATATAAAATTCTTTACACCTTAATAGTCATAGAGATTCAAATAAAAGAAAGAATTTTGTATTATTTGTTATTCAGGCCATCCTGAATAGATTACAACTATATTATGTGCTCCCTTTTCATTCCTTGGAATGAAAAGGGTTCTTTAAACTTTTAGTCCATTAGATTGAACTTTTGCTTATTTACCTTTGAAAATTCAGAACAAGTGTAGTAACCCACTGCCTCTCAGACCACAAAGAGACCTCTTTGCTATCTTTACTGTGGTCCATATAAATAACTTGCCCTTGATCAGCAATAGTTAACAAAAAACTGGTGATGATGAGTTGTCTTGACAATTTAGGAATTGTTTAAGGCTAGGAAAAGGAAATTGAAGTGCCTGTAAGACATAAGTTGACAGAGAAATACCAATTTGTAAAGTAGTGCTTATATATTAGAAAGAAGGTTGGAGAGAAACAAGTCTCAATAAACAGATTGGGATTTTATTATAAGTTGTGTAGTGTAATCTTTCTCATTCTGTAACAGATTTTCTTAGGCTATTCACAATTCACATTCACAAGGCATTCATATGACAGAAGATACAGTTCAGGCTTGAAACATGAATGAAGTTAATGCTTTCAGCTCTAAAATACCTCGTTTATTCTGGTTCTTCTGCATAATTCTGCATTCAGTTTTTGCATATTATCTCTGTTGCAGAATGTGCTATTTCCTCAGCTGCAAGGCATTATCAGTAGTAAAAGTAAGATGTTGAGAAGTGGCAGATTGGTTTCTTTAAAATTCTACATTTATTCATTGATAAATTACTGCAAATTGTCAGTTTTCATTATTGATCGTGTTCTTGCTCATACTATAGCAAACAGTTGGTTAGAGTATTTCTGGTAGTTGGAATACATCAGGACCTACAGAGAGGCTCACATCTCTCAGGATGATAAAGCATGCCAAGTTTCTGTCTTGCAGCAACTGGGTTGTGATTTGTCAAGCTACAGTGCAGTGGACAGGGTGACTGGGACCTGTACATGCTGTTTCTCAGATATTCTGCTGAAAGGTCAGCTAAAAATCAGCAGGTGATGTTTGGAGATAACAAGTTCAGCTTTGACGTCCACAGAGCTGTAGTTAACAAGAAGTACATGCACTTCTGAAATCAGGTAATTTGTTTTACTCATCTTTGTCTGTGCAGCAAAGTAATAGTCCAAGCTCAGGTTCCTGGGGCCATCATAAATCGAATATTATTTGTAATATACTTTATCAGTGCGTGGAGTCCCCTCAGATGAACATGTTTTACAGAAAGTAGCCATATGTAAAGACAGTGGTTAAGAATAGTGCCTAATATACATGAATTAATAATTAAGAAAGAAACTTTAAAATTAATATGGCTAAAGCCTTAAAGAGAAAAAGCAAAAGAATATTAACCTTATAAATGAATGTAGCTCTCCATGCATTATACATTAATATATTTCATAAAACACTAGAACTCTCACAAATGAATACCTCTTTAAGGAGCAGTATGCTAAAAAAATAAAATCCATTGCTACATAAATATTAACTTGACAGGTTTTTAAGGCAAAACAAAGGCAATTCTGAAGAAGAACCTAAATGCTTATGAATTCCATTACATTTAGTCAATTTCTGCAAGAAAGCTTGTTAGACCTAAACCAAAGCAAAATTACTAAACTCTGCTTTAAGATGCACAAATATAATTGGCATAATGCACATCTAATGGTATTCCTTTTATTAATTTACTTACTAAGAGATCCACATTAAGCACAGAAGCTCCTTAGAACAAATAATGGATAAATACATAAATGTTGTGAAAGACTCCTTGCCCCAGAGATTCGCAGTTCAAATAGAACAGCCAGGAAAACATGCTCTGAATTGATTCTGCACAGCAGAGCAGAGGATTCTCATCTCCAAAGTTCTAGTCCAGTACCCCAAATATTTCTGTATGTGGTGTTTTCAAAGGCAGTAAAACCTTGTCTCTTGCACAGTACTGAACTCCAGTTAAGGAAAGCATTCAGATCTAAGATTAAAAGTAAGGGAATAAAATCCCCCATGTTTCCAGCTCATGGGAACACGGGTATGAGGATAACTCTTTTAGATCAGGACAAATAGGCTTTACCCTTGACGCCATATAAATCTATCCAATAGTGCAACCTACACAACATAGAGAAGCCACCAAATTCTGATCAATTTAGGCCTCTTTTCAGTTAGATATTTCTCTCTGGGTAGGTTAAATTTATTTCTGATATTTTTTATTATTTTCTTAAACAACATAAGGTTATTTTTAAGTGGGAATTAATACTGATGTTCTCCGTCGTCTATTCTTTCTTATTCCTTCAAGTGATACTTACACGATAGATAAGAGTGAAAACAAGCAATGTTCTTTCTGGATAAACACAAACTCTTACACTACCCTGCTAATATTAATTTCATTGTTATGTTGCCTGAAGACACACACATAACTGGCTCATAAAGTCAATGCTTCCAGAAAATACTTACTATGTCTCTTGCAAAAAAAAAAACCAAAACCCAAAAACAACAACCCTAGTGATTTTCCTACATGGCTCATCTACTTTTCTCTACCTTGACTGTTCTTTTATGACAAAAAAAAAATCTGAAGCTAAAATGTTCCCTTGTTTCTTGCATTCCATCCTACTATTTTTATACATCAGACTCAATAATGCTGATTGTATCTATCCCTTCTAAGTTATTAGCATACTTGTCATCTAAAGCCTATTACCAATTATTTAGTTTATCTAGTGAACAAAATCTTTTTTATTATTCCTGAACTGTGAAGAAAGAAGAATCAAGAAACTCATGGTAAAAATCCCACTGCAGGAAATAAAGTCGAGTTACACGGGTGATATTCAATAACAAACTGCATTTTTTTGTAGTTATTTATCATTCAGGAATTATTAGGGGTATTATACATAAAAATATAATTTACTATGTATAGAATTATCCTAGTCTTATCTAGGACAGAGGTTGGTTTTTGGGGGTTTTTTTGGGTTTTTTTCAGTGACTGAGGGGTCATGGCTTTGGATGGACCTAGGAGGTTATTTCATAGCACCTTATGTCATTTCCAGAGGCAGGAGAAAGGGACTCAGAAGTTTTGATTTTAAGGATAATAAATCATTGTAACCATGAGAAGACAAAAGTTTCCCAAGTGACCTCTCAATAAAAGGTCACCTTGTCCACAGTGACAAAGCTACCACAGTTTAACAGTAAAGCCGAGATAAGGAAAATGTGAAAGGAATTCAATCAGTGGGAATACACCCTAAGATATTACTGCAGGACTGAGTCATCTTGCTGTAAATCTGTAGAGATCAGTGACGTAGTGAAATAGAGAGACTCATATAAGGCAGTGTTACATGGCTGCATGTTTATGACCATGCAGTCATGTGTAAATGCTAGAAGCCCTGCAATAGTTAGCAGTTTGCTGCAAGGCTAGCAACAAAATTCTTTGCATTTTGGACTGTGACAGACCTGGAAAATGAATGGGCGCAAAAGAGAAGGGCTCACTCTAAACTTCTTGCTGTTTAACATCTGACAGCACTGATAGGAAAAGTGAGGAAAGGCAAACCAATAAATGTCTTGTAGCTAACTCTTGGTTTAGTGATATTTGGGGTGTGCAAATGAGGAAACATGTCCCATCTATGGAAACTGGGAAACATGCCCTGTTTTGGTTTTTTTTTTTTTTTTTTTTATTTCATTTAGGGTCTTCAGCTTACCGCTACAAGTACAATAGTTTTGTTTCTATTGTTGGCCCCATAAGATGCATCTGTGAATTGATCTCTAATATTGCTGCAGTTTTAATTCAGGTAGAGGGATATACCAATTTGAGGAACTATGAGCAGAGTGGAAACATAGCCATTAAAGACAAGTGCCAGGCTGCTTGGAGTGTGGATGTCTTTCTGTAGTACTTTTAGTGCCACCTTTGACAATTGAAATGTGAGTTCAATGTCTGGATGCCAGGCACCCCCAAAGTCACTTTATCTCTCCCCTATACCACTGAATAGGGGAGAGAAAATTTAACAAAGGGTTCCTTAGGTAAGATAAGGATGAGGGGAGATTAGTCATCAAATACTGTCTTGGACGAAATAGAGTAAAATTAGAGATATTCATTGAATTTAATGCTAATGAAATCAGAGCAAGATAAGCAGAAGCAAAGTAAGACCTTAAAAACACCTCCTCCCCACCCCTCCCTCCTTCCCAGCTCTACCTCCTCCCCCCAGAAATGTAGGAAGACAGGGAATGGAGCTTACAGTCAGTTCATCGCAGGTTTTTTCTCTTGCTGCTCAGGGGGAGGAGTCCTTCCCCTGCTCCAGCAAGGGGTTACTACCATGGAAGATAATTCTCCATGAACTTCTCCAATGTCAGTTCATTCCACAAGTAACACTTCTGCGCAAACTGCCCCAGCCTGGGTCACTCTTCCACAGACCTGCAGTTCTTCAAGGACAGGCAGCTCTGGCATGGGCCACCCATGGGGTCATAATCCTACCAGGAAACATGCCCCAGCAGAAAAAGTATTTAAAGCCTCCTCTAAAGCATCCACCTGCCCTGGCATGAGCCTCTCTGCATCCTTACTGTCCTCCATGGGCTTCACCATGGGCGTCACCATGGCTGCAGGGGAATCTCACCTCTGACTCCCGAAGCACCTCCTTCCCCTCATTCTTCACTGACCTTGGTGTCTGCAGAGTGGTTCCTCTCACACACTGTCACTCCACTCTTCTCTGGCCACGATTAAATATGTGCAATATCTTTCTTTTTTTTTTTCTTTCCTTTTTTTTTTTTTTTTTTTTTTTCTTTTTTCATTTTATCCTAAATACGTTATCACAGAGGACTTATCGTCCTTTCTGATTGGCCCAGCCTTGGGAAGTGGCACATTCACCTGGGACTGGTTTCCAGCAGCTTCTCACAGAAACCACCTCCTTAGATCCCTGCTATTAAAGCTTTCCATGCAAACCTAATATACCAAGAGAAGAAAAATGTTTTATACACTCAAATACCTTTCATTAAGACATCATCGCTTGTATTTAAAATCTGCTCAAACTGCTCAAAATTCATTACACAAACAGTCGTGTCTGAAGCACAGGTAATTTCCTGAGGATTGATAACTAGTGAGAGAAGCTGAAGGTATGAACTGCAGTCAAGTACCATTAAATCCAGGTAGTCATTAAACTCTTTGAAATGCCCTATGCTTCTGTTTGTATTTGACAAAAAGGGGAAAACACGATTCTGCTTTATTCTGGTATAAATTTTGGATCATTCTATTGACTTTGAATTTGCTTTGATTTATCAGGCAGTAAAAATTGATTTTCCTCATTCAGCTACTTAATTTATCTTGCCTTTTGTCTTACCTTGCAATGTACAGTACTGCTACATGAAGAAGTAGTCATTGTGGTCTGTTGTTATCAAGATTATTAGAACAATGTGAAATAAAACCATTCTTATAAGGTACCCATATAAATTACTAACACACTAAAATGTCAGTCCTCCTGCTTTCTCTGGAAAAGAAATTCAGGGTAATAAAAAACTACTTAATTCCTGATCTGAGAAGGCCATTGAACCATATTGAAAATGTACAACAAAACTTAAATGTTATATGCAATTTGTTTTTAATTAGTTGTTTTTTATATGTGATCAGTCACCTGTAGTTTCATTGTTTAATGTATTGTTGTTGGCTTTAATTTTCAATTTTCTCTTATGGTTGGGCTCTTCATCCAGCAGGGTGCTTTGTTATTTTATTGTGACAGTAGGCCAGAATTTCTTGCTCATTGAAGCAAGAATGGGAAATCTAATTGCAGATCTGCCTGTTGTTTAAAAAAGTGGTTAAATATCAGTAACTTAGAAAAGTTGTCTCTGACTAGAAATGCCATATACTACTCTTTATCTTTTGCCCCTTCCATACTCTAAAAGATGACTTGGTAGAGTTGAGAAAAATATTACCTCATATTTTTCTAGGATCCCAGTGAAGTAGTTTACAATATATTAATACAACAGAAATGAGTTTCTTATCTTTTTAATTCATAAATGTGACAGTATTTAGGTGCCAAGACCTGTATCTTGAGAAGGATTGAGAAGGATTCAAAAGCATCTAATTCTTGGATTATTTGTAAACACGGGTGAAAAAAAAGAGAAATATGTGAGCCATTGCAATTATTTTGCCACGAATTTTGTAGAGGGCAAAACCAGCCAAGCCAGAAAATACAGAAAACTCAACACCCAGAGGAATAGAAAGAGAATAATATCACCACCACAATTATATACTAACTGAAAGGATTGAGGGGAACAGGAATAGATTTACCATATACAGTGGGAAAGAAAAGGAAGCAGAAGGAAGAAGAACTTCAGGTTATGGAGGATTTCATTAGCTGAGTTTAGAAAATAAATTGAAAGACCCTTTTTTAGAATATGGTAAAAGAAAAAAGTCACAGACAATATAATTAATTAAATAAAATGGACTTGTAATTGAAATTTTTGAGTTGTAGAACTAAAAAAGAAGAAAATTGAAAAACTGAGAAAATGCATGTTTATAATAAATACAGCAGCTAGAACAGTGACAGATTAGGCTGTTAAAATGTAGCTGCATTGTTGCTTGAAAAGAGAATATTTTTCCTTTTTTAGACACTCTGTGTGAGATTATATATAATGATTTTATACTAATTGATTCAATTCACATAAAATATTTTAGAGCTGTAAATGTTTTTGAGTGAAGACAAATAGCAGCAGATCATGCTGAAGTCATTTTTAGCTTTTTTATCAGCAACAATCAATAAAAAATTAGATTCTAAAATCTTTGTAGTGTTCAACTGCTGCAGCAGAAATAAACATGAATAAATTAATAGCTTTTAACAGGAGTAAAAGATAAAAATAATAAAGTATCTTTCCATTAACCAAAAAAAAAAAAAAAGAGATTACAAATAATTTCTTGTAGTTAGATATAAAATGCCAAGAACTGGTGGAACAAAACAAAAGGGTTTAAAAATGAAGGACAGTTTGAAAGACAAGTGTGAACACCCACAGCTTGTCTTAAGATATCTGGACCTCTGGCCGCATCTCACAAGAGGAATTTTTCCAAGGTGATGTGCAGTGTTGCAGACTTTATGATGTTGCCATGACCCACCACCGTGCCCCTTAGTTGTAGCAAGAAAATCAAATGTGCTAATTCTTAGATCACACAACAGTGAAACAGCAGAAAATGCTGAGGAATGAGTTTAAGGCAACACATTTACTTCTGTTATAGTTCACTGTGCACAGCACTAGCTAAAACTGACAAAGAGCATGGCTCAGGTGAATGTATTTACTGCAAGATGCAGCAGCTGAAAAGCCAACACAGTCTGAGTCCACCAACACTGCTGTGATAAATTTCCAGTGTAGAGGAAGGGCAGACACCAAGAGTGACAATGTTATAAATCAATGAAGCTTCACATGCCAGACCTTGAGAGAAAATATAAACTTCTAAACTTCTATCTGGGTAGTTTGTGATGAAAAAGGGAATCCAGTCATCTTTGAAAACATTAGTTATCACTGCTGTAGACCATTTCCTTTGCACATTTTGCCAAAAAAATTAGTGTTCACTAAATTGTCTCAAAAATTTTTAGGTTCTCTGATCTTCTCCCACTCCCCACTTCTGCGGAGAAAAAAGCTCTACATAATTACAGATACATGTCCATTTTGGTGGCAGCTCTATTGCAGTCAGCCTGTTAGCTCTTAAATATTTGGGTCAGACCTCCTTTCAGTGGCCTTTATTATTCCTATTATTATATATTCTCCTTATCTTATTTTGGGGGTCAGCTTCTGCCTTTCAAAGCATATAACATATTCATAGCATATCAACTGTTGTCCTTTCCAACAGTTTGCAAGACAAGTTCATGATACCTTTTCTGTTACACTGTCACATTTTCTCCTTCAAGAGAACAATGTTTTATAAACATAGTGTTTCATTCATACTTAAATTAATTTATCTTTGTGTCTGTATCTGAATATATCATAGTGGAAAGAATCACATTTACAGACAGGTTGTACTAAGATTTCAGAATAAGCTATAGTTTTACAGAGATCAAATTTTCCAAAACATAACTGGTCTTTTTATCTGATTTTTTTTCTTCCCTTGGTTAAATGCTGTGGAGATAAGTTGATGCCATTACAAAAAAATAACTGTAAGCCTTTTAACAGAGATTCCTGTAGCCTTTCTATTAATTGGTCATAAAGCCAGAGAGCCTGGGAAATATTTCAGCTTTATCCTGAATTCTTTGCAGAAATTTATGAAATGGCAAATATTAAGCAGATGACATAGATTAAGATTATTTTGCTAGCTCTCCATTGAGCTAATATAAAGACCAATATAAGATAAAGTAAATATCCTGGCTGTCCTTAGGCAGCTTATCTTGCTGGCATTTTGTGCTGTTGAAATACTAACTGGGATCAAGGGTAAACATTTCCTCTGCTGTACAGTAAATGCTTCCTTTAAATACTGCAATTCCTACCTGAGAATTAAAGTAGTGATATCAGGAAGTTTGGTCTTGGAAAACTAATATTGATATATACAAATCCATCGAGAAAATACAAAAATAGAGGCAACATCACCTGCTTCACACAGAGATCAGCTCAGAATAAGTTTCCGTGTAGCCTGCACTATTAACTGTCTGCTCTGGGGGACCAATTGTGTAGAGCAAGTAGCCGTGTCTGTAGAAGGTGTGTTCATGTGTGACAGGAGAATGATAATTTTTTTGAGAAGGACGCACTTCTCTAAATAATACCAAGTATGCTGAATGTGTACTGTACAAATGTATTTGTCAGGTATTTTCTTGCTTTAGTAAGTTTAAAATGCTGAATGCTATTTGAATGCTGACCCAGATAGTGCATTTATGGGCATATGGAGACCAGATTAGCATCATCTTCTACACAGGACAGCACTAATATTTCAGTTCTTCTGATTTGCCTCAATGTGAAGTAAAATGTGAGACATCCCTTGGGACTCCAAATAGTGGAAGCTTGTGAGTTTTTGGTGGGTACAACGTGACATGAAGAGTAACTGTGGCATGCACTGAGAAAGCAGACAAATGAGCAGTTTCCAGTTATTTCTGTCATGAGACCAAATGAATTTTTTTTTTCCCTCATTGTCTCACCTATAACAACAGGAAAGGATTTATGGAGTAAACACAGATGGTAAGAGCACAGAAAACAATTAGCTATGGGGATCCCAACTGGTGAGACCTTAGCAGCCATGTTGTAGTCTCCCTGGTTTGTACCCTGCCTAAATTCCCCAAACTCAGCTTTTAGAGAAGCAGAGTGTTTCCACTCTGCATTGTTCTCACTGTCTAGAAGTTGATCCTACCATTTCTCTGCTTTTCTCATTCAGTGAATGCATACCCAAAATGTGAACACATGGAAATACAGGTAATTATGACTTCTGTCTTTGCCTTTCATAAATCAATAAAACTATTCTGTAACCACAGGCTGCTTCAAGGAGCTTAGCATTTGTCTATAATAGTAAATTTTAAAGAGTGCCTGGGGAAGTCTGTGAGAGTGATAAGTGGCATGAACTGTAACTGTCCCTGAAAGCAAGCTTACAATAGAACAGTGATGCAGTTGCAGACAGATAATTATCAGACATTTCTGAGCTTCTGGAGCAGCACCAATATGAAAGTGCTCTCTTTGCTATATTGTGCTTTCCCTGTGAAAAATGCTTTCCTGCTAATTATGCTTACCAGGAGACTCTTCTCCATACTGGAACAATGCTGTTGGGAACTGGACACTTCTAGAGCATCTTAGAATCCATTTTTTTTGAGTTTCCACGTTCAATTTTTTCACTCCAAAAACAGTAAAAGCTTACCTAATTTGAAATAGCCAACATGTTTTTTGCATGGATAGAAACCTCTACACAGGTTTCAATCCATGCAAAAGGACTAGAAATACCAGAATTAAAAATAGATTTTGTTTATTAATGGTTCCGTTAGCTTTAAATATTAATTTTGTCATATAAGCATTGAATTGAAATCTAAGACATGCTTCAGAGTCTGTAGGAAAAGACTGGTTCTTTTGCATGCATGATCCAGAAAGTCATTAGATTTTCTTCACAACACTGAGTTGGAGGGGAGTTCATTTTGCATAATACTCTGTAATCCTCTTCAGATTGAGACAATGATTGGAAAGCAATAAGAAGAGTTTTTCAGACTCCAAAATATTTTCCTTTCTTTCCATCTTTCCTTTCATTTGGAAATGTTTACCTTACATTTCAGGAAAAATGCTCTGTACGTCCATGTATATATACAGGAGAGTATAGTTTCACAAAGCATGTTAGAAATTGAGTCAATAGGTACAAGTTTTAACCCATATTTTCATTAAGAGCACAAAAAGAAGCTAATCATGCTGAGGCAATGATATGTTTGAGGTGTGCTGCTGCTTCTGACTTTAAGGAATACTTTTTGGTATGTTTACTTATCTTAGATAAACAACTGCAGAGTGAGAGAACAAGATCTCAGGTTCTTCAAGAAAAGCCTCTCAGGGATGGGAGAGAGAGGGTGGGGAGAGAGAGGGTCGTGGGGGAGCAGATGGTGGGGATGGAAATGGTAAAAAGAAACACAGGGTTTCCTGTGGGGTTTTACTCCCATTTTTCTTTTTCTCTGCAGTGACCTCTTACTCTTTAATGGCCAGGTCATTGCTTTATTTCACTGCAGAAATCTTCCTCAGTACCTTTTTCTCAGTAAGAGAGGAAAGTTGTCTGTGTTAAAGTGGCCATTTAGCTTCTAGCTTGGTAAAAGGAACTGCCCATCTGCCTGAGGAGTATTTTCCTTCCATTTAAATTTTTGCTGACATGGCACTCTCTCAAATACCTGGGGAAATTGAAAGCCGAGACCTTGACATAGCATTCTGTGACTGCTTGCAAAGCATTTGACACTAGGAGGGATTTTAAAAATATTCCTTTCAGACAGCATGTGAAATACTTTTCTTCTGAAATCTAAAAGCCTAGGTAATTTTTTAGATGACATGTCACTTCTGATCAGATATTTAGTACATGGTGCATTAAATAAATTCTTATCAGAGTAATAACCCTGTAATTCTAAAAGAAACAAAGCCTTCTGTCTTTCTTTTACATAGTGAGGGGTCTTCTAAATCAAGAGTTTTGGCAGTGCGGAGCAAGCATTACCCCACCCATTGTTGTAAGATTTCTCCTTCTTTCAGCACTAGCCTATGGTGAATGATGTTGGCTTCCCTATGAAATACAAACAGAAATTCTTAGTTTTGTATAAAGATGAAGTTCTGCTCCTCTTAACAAGCAATGCACAATAAAGTCAGCCTAATGATTCCAAATTCTGGTTTGATTTTTTTGAAAAACATTTGTTAGAATATTTTTAGCATCAAGGAACAAATAAAGCAATTAGTTGCTCTATTACATATGTTCAAATAATATGAATTTATCAATATACTATAGTAAAAAAAATTTAAATATTACTCCCCCTCTTTCTCTCTCTCTCTTTTTTTTTTTTTTTTTTTTTTTTTTTTTTTTTTTTTATTCTTGTTTTTTTTTTTTTTTTTTTTTAATTAACAGGAGATTGTGCGTATTAATTTTGACTTTAGCTTGTCTGATAACCTGGAATTGATAACCTGGAATAACATAGGGATCTTATTTGAAACATCCACCTTTTACCAAAAAGCCTGGCAGTGCAACTTTTTCATCACAGGCAAGGAGAAATTACCCATCAGCTTATGCTGGGATCTTCAAAGTCCTCTAATAGGTGCAGTTTAGGGTAGTTTCCTTCATGTTGTTGGTGGTTGTATTTTTTTATATTTCTGAGTGTTAGAGAAACAGGGCTATGCTCACATGATGTGATCCAGCTGTTAAACTAATGGCAAGTCCTAATGATGAGATTTTTTGGTTGATCCCATGTGACTGGATTTTCAAAACAGAGCAGAGGTAATGAGGTACTGAAGATCAGCAAGTCATTTTCTGATGGTCAGAAAGGATCAACAAAAAATGACATTGTTGGAATATAATCTAAACAAAAGGTATTTTCCTGCCATCAAGCATTCGGTATGTATGCTGTGTACTCCAGAGCACAGCACTTAATTCAAAGCTTCAAAGAATTCGATTTGCATAATTTATTCTATTTTGCATAGCTTCCTGTATGATTCATGCTCATATTATAGAAAAAAATCTTTGCATGAAAATCAAAATGTTATAGTGTTAGAGCAGTTTAGAATCATATTCCAGCGTATTAGTAAATGCTTCCTGTAGCCATCTAATATAATTGTTGTGTCTACAGATAAATATATATTTTTCTGCATTATATATGCAGAAAAGAAAAGCAGAACATGGCCAGGCTTCAGCTGGCCAAGAGGAGGAGGGTAAGCCTATTCATGTGTGTCTTAAGAAAACTGAAATCAATTTTGGAGGTTCCTGCCTTTTTCTTCTGACTCAAAGACAGTGTTTTGGACATCTCAGATTCTTAAAATTAAGTGTGAAGGATTTGGGCCTGTATCATGGGCTTTGCAGTAATGATTTTTTTTGATGGAATGAAAGGAAGGTGATAATTTTGAACATCACATTCCACAGAAGCTTTTTGTCGTGTGAGCTGGTGCAAACCTAACGTCCTGGAACTGTGTCTACTCAGGAAGATTCTACCTCAAAGCAGGCAAGTAAACTGTATTCGGCACATTGGTAATCCCCTTCGTTGGCTTCGAAATTCATGGATATCATCCTTATGCAGTTAAGGCAAGAAAATGACTCTCTTGGAAAGTGCACTCAAGTGAATCACAATTTTAGTTACTTGTGAACCAATAGTGCGGATTTAAGCTTTTATTCACACATCTTAAGGCAGAGTGCAGAAAAAGCTGCTCTCATTCTCATTTTGCAAAGCCAGAGGTATGCACAACAGTGACTTCTCTTGGTGAGATGCACAAAATTGTCAGAGCCAGAGGTATTCTGATGAGGTCACTCTTTCATGCTGTGCTTAGGATTTTCCTTCCTAAACCACAAGGCCTCTGTTCAGAAAAGGAGGATTACAAACTATCGTAACTGTTATCACTAACGCCAAAGGGAGTTGAATATTGTGTCCTCCAGATCTGGTTGTGGAATAGATAATCTTAAGTGTGATCACATGACATATACAGGATAATGAGGGCATCAGGCTCAGCCATTATGGGTTTAGGAAAGGCAGATCCTAGTTACACAACCTGATATCTTTTTTCACCTAGGACCAGGTGGCCCATCTAGTGGGTGAGGGGAGGACTGTAGATATTGTGTACCTGGGCTTCAGTAAAGCTTTTGATACTGTCTCCAGGCTGGGGAAAGAATGACTGGAAGTCTGCCCAGAGGAAAAGGACCTAGGGATGCTGGTTGACAGCAGCTGAATATGATCCAGCTGTGCCCAGGTGACCAAGAAGGCCAATGGCATCCTGGCCTGTATCAGCAATATTGGGGCCAGCAGGAGCAAGGCAGTGATTGTCCCCCTTGTCCTTGGCATCGGTAAGGTCACATCTTGCGTCCTGTGCTAAGTTCTGGACCCCGCACTCCAAGAAAGACATTGAGGTTCTGGAGTGTGTCCAAGAGAAGGACAATGAAGCTGGTGAAATTCCAAAGTCTAAGTCCAATGAAGAGTGTATGAGCGAGTTGTTTCATCTGGAGAAGAGGCTCAGATGTTGACCTTATTGGTCTCTACAACTGCCTGAAAGGAGGTTGGAATCAGGTGGGGATCAGCCTCGTCTCCCAGGCAACTACTGACAGAACAAGAGAAAATGGCCTCAAGGTGCATCAGAAGAGGTTCAGGTTGGACACCAGGAAGAATTTCCTCATTGAAAGAGTGGTCAGGCATTGGAATATGCTGCCCAGGAAAGTGATGGTGTCAACATCCCTTACGTGTTCAAGAAATGATTGGATGTGGCAATCGTTGCTATGGTCTACATGACATGCTGGTGTTGGGTCAAAGGTTGGGCTCCATGGTCCTGGAGGTGTTTTCCAAGATTCTGTGACCTGCTACATTGGTGGGATCAAAGAACAGTGGGAAAGTCTGTATCCTGGGCTTCATGCTCAGAGAAATCTAGCAAGGAGCTACATTTTCCCACAGTAGGGTTGAGCTACAACATTGCCTCTGCCACGTGGCCAAGGCTCCCCCCTCTTCTTGTGTGACATGCTGTGTACAGTATCACAGCTGGTAAAAAAAAAAAAAAAAAAAAAAAAAAAAA
>VWZU01005103.1:1158846-1297527 GCA_013397095.1 Sterrhoptilus dennistouni | reverse complement strand
AAAAAAAAAAAGAGAAAAAAAAGCTTGTGCATGCTGGACAGAAATGAAAATAATTGAGAAATTTCAAGACATCTATATTTGGTAAGTGTTTAGATTAAAAGTCCCCAAATTCATTTAATTTCAGTATATATTTTAAAAAGCCTCAGACTTTTACAAGCCATGAAATACCTTATCTTCAAGGCAAAAAGCTTTAATAACAATATATCCTATAAAATACCACATGAAGAGGAAAAGATTATGCTTCTTTGACCAGAATGTTAGCTATGCTCCAGTTATCCTATTTCCAAAAATTTTAAGACTAAGGATTCCTTTTTCCTTGCTGCTTCTCTTATTTATTGATCTTGATTTTGTCTATCAGATCACAGTGTTAGGAAAAACGAACCACTTGACAATTTCACATGATTGGCTTAAAGTTCAATACTGTGCTGTTCAGTTCTTTCTTCAGTCCTTGTGACTACAAGGCAGGCTACAGGGAAAAGAACCATTGTCCTCTGAAGTCTCTTTACAGGAGGAGGTGGTGGATGGCGGCAGCTTCAAAAATCCTTTACTAATAACCTCCAGACCCTAACCACCACTCAACAATAATTTGTGACCTTTAGCTTCTCAATTAATTTCATCTTTACTTCTGTGATAAGGAATGAATGTCCTTCAGTCCACAAGCTACATCTCAGAGGATATACAGGCTTATAAACTCAACACATTCCAAATTCAATCTTCAAACATCAAATTCTTTCAAGATATGAAGCTTTTTTCTTTTTTTTTTCCTTTCCTTTTTTTTTTTTTTTTTTTTACATAAAGTACATTCAGAATAGTAGGGAAATAGAGTTTATAATTCCATTAGTTGATACACTGCAAGAATTCTGTGATAAAAAATATATTCTAAAATATTTTGGTCTTTTTTCTTTAAATTGTTGGCAAAACAGTTGTGTTATTTCTGCTTATCACTCTGTAGAACATGAGGTCCTGTATTTTAAACAGGAGATTCTACTTACAGAGAATGGTGCCATACTTGTTCCACTTCTTAATGTGCAAAGGAAAGCATTCAGTGAGGCTGAAAAAAATAAAATGACTGAACAGAAATGATCACAAAACATTGCACAGGTGGCAACAATCCTTCATTTCAAGGGAAGATCATGTATTTTATACTCCCATGACAGTCATCTGAGTTAGGAGCTGAACCAGAAATGTACAGAGGATAAAAATCAAGAATAGTAATCCAAATCAAAAAAGGCAAAGCATCAAGAAACTATAACTAAACAAGCTTTTTCCGGCTTGATATGAAGGATTAAATACGAATTAAACTATGGGATACTTAACCTCAGTTTGGGTTTTCTTCCATGTGAGTCTTCATCTTTGAAGCTGACTGATGATATGACTGAAATGCAGGTATTTTGCCTCATTCATTCATTTGGAATTTTTTTTTTAGCTTCTCTTTGAAAATGTCTGCTAATGAATATGTTTGCCTGTCAGGACTGACCTTCATTACCAAGACATTCCTGTTAGTATTTCAAGCTTTCTTTCCAGGAGTCACAAACTTTTACTCATTTACTTCCCAAAGAGAGTCAAAATGGCTTTTAATCATCTCTGAAATGGTTTCCAAAGCAAGCTCTCTCCTTGGACCTGCTGGAAAACACATCAGGCAAAGCTGTCACATCCCTGGAGTTTCTTCTTGTGGAAGTGCTCAGTAATGGTGCAGTACAGGGACAAGCTGACATTGTCATTAGTTTTCTCTAACGTATCAAGGACAAACAAGATTCTCAAATAAATAAACATAATGAAACCCCCCTGCCCCCCTGTGAATCACACAGTAATTGTCTCTCACAAACTTTGCCCCCCTTGTCACCTTGGTTTTTTTCATTCGTATTACAATGATACAAACCAGGCTATCAGTACACTTTGTAACATTCAAAGGTTCCTGCTCTCAACCATGTTCTCACACCTTCAGAGTTCTCAAAAAATCTGCAGGAAATTCAGCCTTGCAGAAGTCAGAATTCAAACTATTGGAAATGATGATTCTTCCGGTGTTTTTATCCTGGTTTTGAAGAGTATGTCCATCCACCTTTACAAAACTCTAGGTCTGTCTGTCTTTAACACTTAAGCACATACCTTAATTCTTGTGTTCTGAAATCAAGCCCAAGCACAGTGGACTGAATGCAAAACTGATGAAAGCAAACAGATTAATTTTAACTGCTCAGAAGGCTTGCAAACAACCACATTGCTTTGACTTGATGTTCACACTCAGACCACAAAATAAATGCATTTTTGCTCATGTTGCTGTGATAAATGATAATGTAAAAGTCTAGGAAAAGTTATTAACCAACTGTAGTTCCAATGAAAATGAATCAAAATCACTTATCTTTTATTTTCCAGTATATGCTTCTGAAATACTGAAGGCAAACCCCATGCTGAATGTCACTACCTAAACACATTCTCTGTATTAAGCCAGCATTGAGAAACTGTAGCCTCTCCTGTATATGCAAAAAAGTATGTTCCTGATTTCAGTTTATTCAATTAATTAAAATAAATTGCCAAGTCATCCACAGCTGAAAAAAGTAAGAAAGCCTTTATTTTTTTTTTTGCTTTCAAGAGAAATATATAACCAAGGTAAAATCTACCAGTCAGAACATCTTATAGATACTTCTACCTAAGAGCAATCAATTTAATCCACTCACTAAAAGGACTACTTTGCTTAATATCAGCTTGAATTAAATTCAAAATATTTTATGATACATGTAAGATTATTATTTATTTGGAACACTTGAGGTAATTGTTTTTCATTTGTATATGTTAATGTCAACAGTTAGACATTAGACTGTCAGAATAGAAATTATCATCTCATAATTTTTTAATAGTCTATGTTTCCCATAGTTTGATCTACAAACTAAAGTTATTTAAGTCAACACTTTCACTGCTCTCCTCTGAGGTTCTTAATGCTCATTTCTGCTTCAGCACTCTATAAGACTTTGTGCTGCCTGGGCAATAAACAAAGCTGTGGGATGACGAGTTCTAAAACAGACTTTAAACTATATATATATAGTTATATATAGTTATTTACCTTTATAAATCTATACACACAGAGAAGGATTATACATCAATATCTTTTGATTTATCTAGAACAGCATAAATGCACTGTTCGACCATAGAACTGTAGTTACAGACTCCAGACAAAGGGCTGCAGCTATGTGAAGACATGGATAACTTCTTTTTGTGGTGATATCAGCTTTCCTGATATAAAAAGTGTGTTAAATTGTAACTTTAAATTTTTTCTTCACTGTAAACATGTGTGTTGTTTTCCCAAGGAAAAAGAAAAATACAAATCTGCTATATAAAAAGTGGTATATGGTTTTTGCTTCTGTCTAATCAGTAAATGCCAATAAGATATATTCTGACTAGGAGCTTACCTAGAGTTGATAATATAAGCAGAAGCTAATGACTCCTTTCCACTAAAATGCTTACTGAGAAGAATGTACACTCAATAATTGATTAATTTTGATGAGATAATTCAGCTGATTTTACTTAAAGTAGAACTATCTGGTTTTATTCTGTTTATTCCTGAGGGTGTAGAAAGCTGACCTGGAATTTTCTAGCTATAGTTAAAAAAAATAAAATCCACTTCCTACTGTTTTCTAGACAATATTACAAAATTGTCAAACTATCCTTTTCCTGTTTAAATAAGTTTTTTAATTTTATATGTTGTCAGGACATTACTTTTTTGTTGCCAAATGGAATAAGAATGTTTTTGAATAATTTACCTTCTCATAGTATAGGAATTTCTTTGCATGTTTATAAAAGAGTGTACATCATATTACTGAAGAAGCATTTATCAGACATTCAAATAAAATATCGAGATATTGTGTCTTTTAGAGGTAATTTAAAAGCAGAGTTTTTGACTTTTATTGCCTCTATGGAAAATAGCACAATAATGTTCTGCACTGTGTATTTCAAAGCAATGGATATCTATGAGGTGGATAATGAAGTATGCTCCCTGTTTCACATACTAATGAATATGTAAACAGGGAGCGCAGCTGCCTATGACATTATTTAGAGCATGACTCCACACATTTGGGGTTTTTAGCAGCAAGCAGACTCGTGTAGCTACCACTGATTCTGCTTGTTTCCACATCCACTATTACATGGGTCCTCTAGAGCAGACACCACGACAAATTATTCCCTTGCATGACCTGTGAAATGTCTGAATTTAAAAGAACACTAAACAAACCTCACAAGTTATTCCAATACATGCTTTCTAATAACACTAAACCTTTTCTTAGATTTCCTACCATTTAAAAAATGGAATTGGGAAAACAAAGCTCCATCGTGCACAGATACATTGAGCTCCATCTTTTTCAACTTATTCCTATCAAGTTTTTTTTCCTGAGCTGCTCAAAGCAATTCAGAAAAAAGGTGCATCAAGAGCCCAACAAACGCCTGTTCACCTTTAAGAGTATAATTGTTGGTAGTTGTGTGTTACTCGTTTCTATTACTATGGTTGTATGCACCTGCACTCTCTCTGATTTTTGTGGCTACAACTGACAGTTTATTTGCTGGTCACCCCACAGTGCTGATCCACTGTTCCTGTGGATATGGGACTGTGGCCATTTCTTACTTATTTTATTCACTGTGGTAAAGATAAAAATTTGATGTCTTGAAGTGTTATGAAATCATTATATTGCTCTTCCAGGATGTATAAATAAGGGGTTTAATATTTCAGATGTCTGTAGTCCTTGGGATCTCTATGTTTGAAACAAACCAATCAGCTTAAATTGCAGAAGCAAAATTTCATGCAGGGAATTACATAACACAGTAGATGAGCAGCTAAAACTTCTGTATAATGAACATTACAGTAAGAGTTCAAAGCATTTAGATTAATTTCTTCTTACATTGAATTCTAATTATAAAAGGTACTTCAGAATATTTTTAGAAAGCTTTCTAAAAATCACTAGTTTTGCACAACTCCAAGTTTATAGACATGAATCCATTAATTTAAAAAATTGTACTAAAGGAAAAGAGAACTTATGAGTTTTATTCCTCAAAGCAATGAGACACACAGCTGACTTAACTGAAATGGGTGGAAATTTTATACTTATGTAAGAACTGAAGTGTCTCAAGACAAAGACATGAACTGAGTGTCAGCGTAGACATTCACACACCATTTACAGAATAAGTCCAAGTCCTTTGCTCAGCTGATATCTAGCAGAGTAGAACTTGCAAAGAAGGCAGGATTTCTAATTCTAATTCTATATCAATGTTTTCAAAGCTAGGGACATCAGACAGAAATTTTACTTTACATAAAATGTTTCACTGGAAATACAATTTTCCCATCTCAGAATCAAAGAAATTTTTTTCCTTACCATTTTTTTTTTTTTACTAGATTTCACTACCGGACTTTTTTGAGACATAAAGTAAGAACTTGCAGAAATGAATCATCTTCTGTTTCTATCAATTTTCAGAGTGTCAGTGCCCTTAAAATACACCTGCTGACAGAATAAATCCCATTGAATTGCCCATGTTGGATGCAACATTTATTGAGATGCTCTTGTCATACTGCAGGAACTGTTAATGATATTTCGTAGGATGTTAATCTTTGCTATGTAAGTAATAAAAATTTTCATCTACCCTTTATATACCAACTCAATAAAAGGGATAGTATCTTCAAGTATCTAGCCCAATGGAAAATTAAGAGTTCTGAGTGAGTTTAGTTACATTTGTGTTATATCACTTCATCAATATTCTATTGGATTTTCTTTTAAATGGCATCTTTGAAATTGAGTTGTAGTTTATTGCGAGGTCCTCTTGTAAGATCCAAGAGAAGCTTGTAAGTTAAAGCCTGAATTAATTCATAGCTGAGAAGAAAACTAGAGATCTTACTGTGGAAAAAAAAAATAAAATAAAACCAAACCCTGAGTTTTAAATTTGTTCCATTTCCTTTAGGGAAAACCACTTAAAAAGTTTAGTCAGTCTTTTGTTATTTACCTAATATATGTGTATAAGTGTTTGCATGTATTACCCTATTTTAGCTGACATCTCCAGTTTTGTAATGTTTACTTTAACACATACAGTGCTTTGCAAAAAATCTAAAATATTTTTTTTTTCTGATATACTCTGCAGATTGTATGAAAATGAAATTGGTTGGAGGATTGTTCTTGAAGATAACTGCTTCAAATTGCAAGCTAAAGTAGTCATTTAAAATCACGATTGTATATCACAATATTTCTGCATAGGAGTTGATATATTCTCAATCAATAAAGCAAAGATTAAAGGCTTTCACAGCATAAATCAAAATTCATTTCAGCTTTACAGTTCTTCAGCACAATTCTCTCTGCATTTTTAAAATTCTATGTATAAATTTTATATATTATTCTAACTTGTTATTCTTCAGGTGAATTAAATATGAGTCAACAGTGTGCCCTAGCAGACAAAAGGGTCAACTGTGTCTTGAGGAGGTTGTGGCCCTGTGGAGAGAAGAGCTCACTCTGGAACAGATTCCCTGGGGGACTTCTGACCCTCTGTGGGACACACACTGCAGCAGCCTGAAGTTCCTGAAGGGCTACAACTTGTGGAAGGGCCCCACTCTGGAAAATTTTGTGAAGAAATGTAACCTGTGGGAAGGACCCATGCTGAAGATCCTGGAGGACTGCCTCATGTGGATGGATCTGAAGCTGGAGCAGAGGAAGAGTGTGGGGAGGAAGGAGCAGCACAGACAATGTGTGATGAAACATAGGATATGCTAGATTGAAAGGGACCCACAAGGTCCATTGAGTCCAATTCCCAGCACGGCACAGCCCCGTCCCCAAGAGTGACAACATGTGCAGTTCTCATTCTCTGTGCCCCAGTGCAGAGAGAAGAGGCAGAAACATTGGGGGTGAAATTGAGCCCAGGAAGACAGGAGAGGTGAGGACAAGTGTTTTAAGATTTCTTTTATTTCTCATTACCATACTCTGATTTGATTGGCAATAAATTCACATAGTTTTCCTAAATCAAGTATCTTTTGACCATGACAATATTTTCTGAATGCTTTCTCCTTGTCCTCATCTCGACCCATGAGCCTTTGACTGTATTTTCTCTCCTCTGGCCAATTGAGGACGGGGAGTAATGGAGCAGCTTATTGAGGTCCTGAAACCCATCCAGGATCAACCCACTACAAATAGTTTTCAGACATTTTTATTTTTCTGTTTCTATTTCTAATCATATTTAACCACACGTATTCTTACTTTCAATTCAGGGGACCTGCAGCCTCTTTAGAAATAAATGAAAGATACAAGTATGCAACAGTTCTGAAAACCTTGTTAGTTCTTCTTATGCATTGAAATAGGCTGTCATAGGTAACTTTAGGACAGCCTCATAGGATAAGACTGCTTTTTAAAGAGCAATCGCTGAATCTAATCTGTGAAGCCACAGCTGTGAGTTATGTGGACAGCTTTTTAAATGAGAAACGCTCAAGACACATTACTTCCCAAGAAAAGTATATTAAGAGACAAATTTGATTGCTCTTTTTGGCAACGTATAAAAACACAAAGTTAACTGGTATTTGGAAGAACTTCATAGCAAAATGGAACCCATTATAAATACAGACAGACATTTCAAATTCCTAATACAACATGTCTTAAATAAATAATAAGAAAAAATAGGATTATGGCTATCACTTAATCTTTTTAAATTTTCATTATTGCATTTACTTGCTACTTCTAATTTTTTTCTAATTTTTTTTTTCAAAAGTTAATACTGAACTTACTTTCCCAACCTATTTAGAATAACTGTATACATAATGCTCCTCCAACAGTATTTTTTTCTTTCTTGCGTAGATTTTCTGTACCGTGTGTAAAAAAACCAAGAAAAAAACAGATTCAGGAAAGATATTGCACTGTTATTACAGAAAGGCTGAGAAATACTTCAAATTTATATAGTTAGACTAAAAACTGGACAGAATAGGACTGTGCAGCATGGTGTCCCTCTTGATAGCCCATGTGGTATCTCGTCCAGAGGATACAATTTAGGCCAGTGCTAAATTAGCAAGCTGTTCAAACAGAATATATTTAAACAAAGCTCTTCCTGAATACAGCTCCCATAATAATAATAATATGGAAAATATTTTCAATTAATTACTCAGTAATGAGTGTACTGTTTAAATAAACAACAACTGTAATAATCTGCTTATTTTCAGTAATGTATTTCACATAGTCAAGGACCTTCACTAATTTCCCAGGTCATTATTTATTTCATTTTTATTTCAACTAACTCCCATGTATATCTATACATTTGACTTTTATCAGGAACAGAATAAAAAGTGTTGCCTCAGGGTTATATGAACAAGATTTTTTTATATGAGTAGCAATAACAATTTGTTATTAAATTATATTACCTGATCCGTTTTGTCCATCTCAAGAGCTAAGGAAGCACACACAAATCTAATATTAAAGCAAAGGAAATAACAGTTACCCTTAATATGTGCAGAGTGTTGCACACATTCCATATGTACCAACTACATTTTTGCTTTTCCCATCCCTGCAATTCCCAGGGCTGTCTTCTAATTGTTTAATATCAAAACACCTTTATGACAAACTGTGTAGCAATATACAACTGACCTTTAGCTGTAATGTAAATTTCTAGAGAATAGCTGAAAACATGACTTTGTAGCTAAGACAAAATCATCTTAAGGGACCAAGTAGAATCAAAGAGCTGGACTTGCTACTAAAGAAATCTGAGTAGTTTTGTTGGTGGCCAGTGACTTCCACAGCCAGTTCCTGGATCAATGTCACATGTTCTCATCCCAGTACAGCGTATATATTCTCTTAGGACTGAAATTCACCTTTATGACACCATTTAACTTGTCCCTAGACTAATGACAGTGACAAAGGTGTAGGGGTTAGTCTGGGACAGCCCAGAAAATTAGAAAGTCTTATGTCCTTATTAGCTCTTATTAGAAAGAGCTTATGTCCTCCTTCTCTTTTTGCAGACACTGACATATTATTTATTTATTCTTTAAGACTACATCAGGTATGGATGGCTACACAAGTTAATTCCAATGATAGCCTAAATTAACATACATTTCTGTGCTGTGGGGGACTGATTTTTGTCCTTCTTAATCCATCAGCAGCTTTTTATTATTCTTCTTTTACAGCGTGATTGTTTTCACTTATATCACCTAAACCATCCTTCAGACAAAGTTCAAACACTGACAGTAGAAATTAATTAATGGAATACATGCTGCCAAGAAGAGGATACTGTGCTCTTCAACAAAATAACCAACAAGCCTGCAGGCAGACAACTGAGTTATCCAATCCTCTTGGATCTTGGGGAGTAACAGGTGTGTTAGTATCATGAAAAGAAGAAATAAAAATTATTATTTAAATATTGAGCAATCAAAAGACTACCCAAACTATCAAGTCAGCGAAAGATGAAAAACAAAGCAGTCTGAACTTATTTTGCAAATGCATACATTTCTGCTATTTCTGCTCACAGAAGAGAATTCAGAAACTATTGCCACATCACATATATCACTGCTAGATGCTTTAACAAGATTAGATGAAAAAAGGTTTAGGTCCGCACTACAACAACAGTGCGGATTCTCATTTGCTTTAATGCACTAAGCATTTGCTTTCAAGCTGGACACATACATGATGGTGGATCCAGTGGCCTCAGTCAGGAGTGAGCTGTGTTACACACCATGCACAGGAGAGTTTCAGCCATGGAAGGTTCAGGAGTGCAACCTCTCATTCCTGCAGAGGCCTGTGCAGATACCTGGGTGAAAGACTGATGCATAGCATTGCTATGAATAGGGAAAAGATAGGAAAGGACGACTGAAACATGGTAGCCTATGGTTACTTACGCTGGCTAAATAATGTGCACATTACTGGTTTTAAGTTCATTTAAAAGGTTTAAGAAAAGAGTTTTGCCTTCCACTTTTTCATTTCTGTTTAGTGGCGACTCTGGCTTTACATCTATGAGTGATTTTATTTTATTTATTTGCTTCTTTTTCTAAATCCTTGCTTCTGCTTCTTCCCCCCAACCCCCAAATTTACATAAATATGCATAAATTTAAATTATTGTCTAAGGCGATGGACATAGTAAAATACAGTGGTGGTCTACAGTACAGTGATTTTTTTCTGCCTGAGTCAAGTTTCTTATTTAAAACTTGGTAATATAAAGGGCCCATAATGCAGATACAGGCTTCTTTTATTAAAAGTAAAAAGACATTTAGTAAAAAGACATTTCTCTTTAGAATAAAAGAGAATTAATCTAATTAATCTTTGAAGTTGATCATATGTGTCATAAAATGTTATATAAAAATGGTGTAATGATGATGATCCTTGAGTAGGGAATAACCTGGAGAGAGAAGTTGTAGGCACATTATTGTATTTCAGACAGCATCTAATTCTTTGGAACTACTGCTGTTTCCCTTCCTTCCAACACCATAAATTAATTTTATAGCTCTTAGGTCTATGGCGAAAAGGATTGAAAGCACAATCTTTAACACAGATAGAAATCAAGAATTAGAATTAAAACCTCTTCCATGAGAAGAGACTCTTGCAACTCCATAACTCAGTTAGCATGGTAGGAAACTAAAATTATTTATAACACTGAGGCTCATAAATATATGTATTTCCTAGATTCAAAATAAAAATCACAGCTGGTTATGAGTGAATGAAATAAATGAGATCGTTCTGTGTTGCTACCTACAGAAGCAATGACTAAGAGTATTCTCTTTTTCCAGCTGTCAATGTAAATACTCTCGAGCATTAACAAAAGCACGCTTTTACACTCTTGATATCTGCCACCTTTATAGACTCGCTTGAAAGGATATGCTATCTGAAAGGTGCCACATGTGGCATTGACAGGCAGCAATTCAGAGTATGGCAGCCAGCCAGTAACTCTTTCAGTAGAGCTTTCTGTCCTTCCAGACATATCTTACAGAATCCACAAGTTCAGCCTTCGCAGTAAACTTCAATGTCAGAGGTTATAGTCTTTTTAAACTTTTATATGTGAATGTGACAAAAAAGTTGCACATTCTCCTGCTAATTGATTTTTCTCTCCTTTCAGAGCTTAAATGCACGAATCCCAGCATGTGCTAACAAGTCTCTCACAGTCTTTCCAAGTGGTCTGAGTGAAAAGAGTGGGTTTTTTTTTCCTTCTCCGGGGTGGAAAGGTAAAAAAAATATTAAAAGGTTTTGGGGTCATTCATACTATTAGCAATTTTTTAAAAATCTGTCAAAAAAAAATTCTACCTGAAATTAAATTTTCAGTTCTTGTCTGATTATAAACTGACACGAAAAAAAAAAAGTCTTTTTCTATTTCCTTTGTCTATTTCTTGTACCTTCATGTCTTTTAGCTGTTCAAATGTTTCCAGCAATGAACCACCTCTTCTAAGAAAAACTGCTACAAAGACTGCATTAAATACCCTGATAAAGCCTCTCTGTGTGCTAAAATTGTAGTAAATCACAACTAGTCTTACCTGTTCTGCCAAAGGGTCAGCCTAGCCTAGAAATTTCTCCCATCAATGGATTTACATGAACATTCAAGAAAGAGTAAGAAAAGGACAAGCGCATGTGATACCTACTCTATGAATGTGTATATTATTACCACATAAATTAGTCTAATTAAACACTGTTGTCACAAGTTAACACTGATCATGACTTAACATGCTGTGGTGAAATCTGTTTTCAAAAAAACACCTATCTCTAGTTGTCTGAAATTGTCTGTGGGATGGCTCATATTTACTAGATACACCCCCCAGTTTTTGAAGATTTAAATATCATGCAACTTTATATTTAGATCTCAGGAATGGAAATCTAATATTAAAAAAATATTAATGCATCTGAGATAGAAATCATTAATTAAAAATGTGGTGTATAAGCTGTGAAAAAATTTGTGCTGTGGCTGTGTAAGAGCCTGGGAAGACTGTGTTGAGACATTTTAGGGTGAGAGTTTGAAGGAAGAGGAGGAGCAGGTCAGGCAATACCTCGCTCCACACCTCCCACCACTAAAGCCTGTACTCAACTTGTCCCTGCCACATTGGAGGCAATGCTCTACACCTGCCTCTGGAGCCCCTAGCCCAGCTCCTGAGTAGCTAAATGACTGGAATTCCCACCTGGGGGAAGTACCCAGGAAGGCCAAGGGGTATTGAAGGCCAAACATGCAGTGAGCTCATGACTTGACCCTACCTCCTCTTGGAATTTCTATCAGCTTGAATGCTTCTACAGCAGGAGTGGTAGTTATACTTGCTCTTTTCTAAATCTGTTCTGTCTGTCTCTCTTTCTTCTAATTCTCTCTTGGAATTTTTGTGTAAAATAAAATCAGACTGGCTTAGGTTTTGTGAAGTTGAATGAGCCAAATTAAAGTTTTGGGAAGTGTTTTGTATTGATAATAATTATCTAATAATTAATTATTAATTAACGCTTTTTGCCAAAGTTCTTTGATTTTATAAAGTTGTCAATGAAGTTCTTGTTGTTTTGACCTCTTGAGAATAGCTTGTCAGTTTTTCTCCTGTGTGTCTAACTCAGAGTACACTAACAACTTCTAAGTCTTTTTGAGCAAGCTTTTTTGGGCCTTACAGAATACACAGATCTTCTTTGTATTCTGTAACTGCTTAAGTAATTCTGATCTGGCCATAAAACACAAGGTAACACAGTATCTGTTCTTTCTTCATTTAAAAAAAAATGATAATTTATATACAGCTTTTATTTTGCACAGTTGTTTCCAATGGGTGTTCTGAACTCAAAAGGGATCTGGGTTTTTTCCCTTGTCTCAGGTATAAATACATTTAGTAAATATTTCTCTTAACACAAAGTCAAAATTGTCACAGTGATTTACTAATCCTCTTGCTTTCTTTGCTACCTCGGGCATACAAAGCATATTTTCTGTCTGGTCAGAGCCAAGGGTATGTGGAGATCCCAAGGCATCTTACTCAAGGATCCTGCCTAGCCCAGCCAGCAGACACAGGAAATGCACACACCTCGTGAGTCCTGGCCCCAAAACTAATTTCTAACCTGGTGGGATTAGTTTTGCTTTCGCTGTAAGAAAGGCATCAGGCACAGGGTGATGGGAAGTGTTGTGGGTGTGCTCCTGCCTGACAGCCACAGCCTGGGCTGTGTTAGGGGAATTGCTGCCTTGGGAAGGCTGGCCTGGAACAGAGACTGGACAGAGATAAAGTAGATATTTATTGAAAGGCCTTTAAGGGTACACCTTGGGCAGCCAGGTACACAAGGGCCGGGCCAGGGCTACACCTAAGGTGGACTCAAAATGGTCACAAAATGAATGACCAGTCACAAGGTCTCACATTTTCATAAGTTTTGGTCCATTTGCATATTGGGGATTAATTGTTCAATTACAGCTTCAGGTTGTGAAGTCCCATCCTTCTTTCTTTCTCTTTTCATGCGTTGTTTATGCTTTTGAGCCTGAAACTTGTACTCGTTGTCCTTAGGTCTTCAGCAAGGAAAAGGATTTGTTTTGTCCACCTACTCTGTGAAAAGAGCTTACTAGCACTAAATAGGAGGCTCAGAGCCACAGCCCTAGGCAGCACAGAATCTGAAAAACATGACCCATAAAGCTTAAGGTGTCAGAATCATGGCTCAGAGCCCCAGACAGTGAGGAGTGCTGGGACCCTGACAGCTGAGATCTCTTTTTCTCCTGAAAAAAATTGTTTTGTTAAAGGCCAGAGTTGATAATTAATTTGTTCTCAGAGGTGGCTATGGAGTTTTAACATCTCCTGAATGCATGTACATGAAGTGGACCACTCCCATGAATTTTTATGTGTAAACACTACAGGTGAAAGTCCTTGTAAAATTAAAGAAATTAATTGTCTTAATAACCTTGCTAATTTCAGTGTAGATGAAACTAAGCCAAATTTTAATATATCTTCCACCTCTTGTGATGAAATAAATTCTCATGTGTTGGGTCCTTTTAAGTTTGTGGAAGCACTAAACCATTTTCAGGGAAGATGAAAATCAAACAGCATGACAGCTTTTACCACTCATAGCAGGCCTTCAAGGAAACAAAAAAAAAGAGATAAGAGAATTAAAACTGCAGAAAAAAGCCCCCAGTCAGACCCATTATCACCTAAGTTACATTCAAGTACTACCACTTGGAGTAGTATGGACTCTTTAGCAGTCCCATTCTCTCCCTGGTTTAATCACTGGTGTGTTGCAGTATGGCAGCAGGTTTCAAGAGCTTTTACCTGTAACTGTGACCTGGGAAATCTGGACATATTTAATTAGTAATGAATTGCCAAGCATGTTGCCTGGAAGCAGCTAAAAAGTCCTCATGAGCCTTTTCCAGAGATTAAATTGTCTCCAGCAATTTCTTCTTCTGAGACTTCAGACATAAAATGTTAAACCAAACATTCACAACAAAATAAATACATCTCTCTCTGGCACGAGGAGTGGAAATAGTCCCAAGGTGATATGCAACAACCTTCAGTAACAGTAAAGAGAGTTACAGCTTCCTTTTTTCACTTTTATCTTCAAACTGTGATTTAATTCTGTTTTGTCACTTTCAGCACTCTTCAGTCTTGGGATTCTGAGGCTAATGGATTTAGATAAAATGTGCGCTGAATGAAGACAAGATTTTTAATGGTGTATTTTTATAAGAACTAAGCTGTAGAAAAGGGAGAATTCTGCTAGGGGTGGGGAATGACTTCTCCAGGATTTCCTAGCAAGCCACTGGCAAGGACAAGAAGTAGAATCTTGCTCTCCTGGGGCTGTGCCTGCTGTTCTGTCCAGCAGCCTCTACAGCTGATTTTTATAAGTAGCAGTCACAAAAAGCGCTCACAAAAATGCCTTCATCATAAACCAAGAAGCAAGATGTATTCAAATGCTTCCAGCAACTGTCGGGCTGTTGATTCAGTCATCCCTCAAAACATGAAGCATGAAGAACAACAGCTCTTTTCATTCCTGAAGTGCATATCTGCATGGCACAGGCATTAGCCAGAGAAGGAGCTGCCTAATTAGGAGGGCCTTTCCTGGCTTTAATACAGCTTAAGAACAGCTGCTTTAAGTTGCATTATTGGCCTATGGATGCCACTAAAGATGATTTCTCTCCTTCAAAATGGATCTGTTCTGTGGCCTTTAGCAAATCAATAAATTCCTTAAAATGAATGGAAATACTCTGATTTGGTGCCCTGTGTAGGGTGTGTCAGCAAGTTATCAGCTGCCCGCTGTTAACTCCAAATCCAAAAGGAGTCGTCACCATTTTAAATGACATATTGAACTATTTGTAGCATTTTCTAAAAGGCTGCTTAGCCAGGTGCAACTCTGATCCCACAGGGGAAGGAGCCACAGCTGCAAATGGATGGAGATACGGAATTTTATAGTGATAGTGAGAGAGGATCGCCAGATGGGAAATTTAGCAGGAAATTTCAGTGCCATTATGAATCTCACCCTCTGCATTTCCAAGTGAAAACGAATGCTTGAATGCTGAAAATTATGACATATTAAATCATTATTGTGAATTGCAGTTAGCTGGCTCAGATATACCTGAGGTTCTGGAATTACAGATGGCAAATTTAACCAAGCATTGTGATGTGCTTCTGCTGCAGATATCAGGGAAGCAGGAAAAAGTGCCCACAATGCCTGACAAAGGCTTCCAACAGTACTGAGAAACCCTGTGCAAAAGGGTTGCACACAAAGACAGAGATGTGGTATGAAATTAGTTAGATACCAAGGTTTTTCGGGATCACTTTTGTGTATGTGAGACCTAATGTCCTGTGAGCAAGTTGGGAAAGGGGAGGTAGAGGTGAATAAATCTCTTGGATTTTAGCTGTATCTATAGTGGGAATAATTTGGGTTTTGAGGAAGGATGTATAATTTTTGACAAAATGAAAAATTTCTAAAACTTACTGATTAGAGTAGGTAAATTTAATCATCACGAAAAATTATGCCTAATATGTATTGATAGATGATAAAATCTATCATGCTTCACTGCCAAACAATTGAGATAAAAGGAAATGTAATAGGACTAAAAGGAATAACTCTGTCTGTTTCCATGTACTTTTTAATCTATTCTCAAATGTCTGGAGCTTCATTTTATTCTAAGAGCAAAGAAACCAGCAATTTTTTGAACACTGAATATTCCTGAGGACTTTATTAATATCAAATTACATTAGAAGTCTTGCCAAGTTTTATTGTCAACTATGTCAGGAGTTAATGCATCAGTTAAGAGATATACCCAGCCTAGTTTCTCTAGACTGTTTTACTTAACAGCCTGTCTTCATTTTTGCAACATGCCCCATCTCAGAGTTTTAACTGTCTTTAGGTAAGACATTCTCTGACCAATTTTTCACATGGGTCATTGCATTGCTTATATATCCTGTTATGGCACTTCCTCCATGGCATGTAACTTCCCTTTGAGAAGTGATAAACAAAGTTATGCAGGTTCATTTAGGAAAAAAAGTAAATTGCTTTTATAAAAATTCTCCCTTCACCAAAATAATTTTATTTGCATTTTATTATATGTATCAATATACAGAAGAGTAAAAAGAGAGTACAAACAGGCAAAAAGGAAAGGACAACCCATTTCTTTGAATCTTGTTCATGAGGAGTAAAAGACAAGTTGTTCTTTTGATTAAGACATATCAGTAGCACATAAAGTAATTAATGTACTTAAAGTAATTTATTTTGTCAAAAGGCAAGACTGGTAATGACATTATACACTATTTTGAACATCATCTAGTTGTGAGAACTAAGAAACATAGAAAATAAGCTGGGAAAGAGCTGAGTCAAATGTGAGAAGCTGCAGGGACTCTCTTCAGTCATTCAGGAACTCAGACTTTTTGGATCCAAACATTTACAAATGGAGGAGTCCGACAAGATGTCCTCCATATCCAAGCACAGCCAAGGCAGCTGCCAGAAAAAACAAGCAGGCAAAGCAGAAAAGGGGTGATCTTTAATTGTTTTTACAGCATTCTGAGAAATTTCAAGAGCATCTAACTTACTTTCCTGTCTTTAGAACTTTTATTGTTGCACAACAAAGGCCATATTCAGGTACCATAAAACTGGGTACAATACTTGAAGGATGTGCTCTAACCCTAATGGTAATTGTTTGTTCGATATCTGTGTCCTAGCCAAAGACTGCAGAAGGTTATTCTGTCCTCGGAAATTGCTTAATTTGCCTATTACAGGGTACCTAAAAGAATTGTCTGCAGTCACTAGCAAAGATAAATAGGGATCAGCACTTAGCTTCCAAACCTTAAAGTCATGCACCTTTATTACCACTATTTATCTTATTTATTATCTGATCAATTTTATTTAAGACCAAGACTGAATGAGACAGTATCACTTCAGAATGGCCTTTTCTCAGAAAAGACACTTCTAAAAAAGGGAAGGTGAAGAGAACCACAAATAATTTGGATTTCTTCACTATATGACTTAGATTAAAAAAAATTAGAAATAGCAACTGTAGATTGTTAGGAAATGGTTCCATTCTAGACTCATTTCAAGTGCATGGTAAAATAGCAAAAAGTTGATAAATCATAAATCTTTTTGTCTCTGTTTTGTTTATCCTTGTGTTAATAGGATTTTTTTTTTTCACAGAATTCTGAAACCTAAGAGGACTGTTGTGACCATTTCATCCAGAAGGCTGTAGAATTCCCTCAACCAATTTCTGTGCCAGACCTGTAAATCCCACCTGAGTAAGACTAGGTGCCATTCAGCAGACCCTTAACACTGGTTCAAACATTTCCAATGGTGGAATATAACTCACAGTCTTGGTAAAATACTCCAACTGCTAATAATTCACACTTATTTCTCATTTGAAATTTTCTAGAGTGATTTCCTGTATTTTGTTTTTATTTTCCCTGTTAATGTCTCCAATCTTTTATCCTAAATTCATAGGTTCTAATAGATGCTAGGAAAGCAAATTCTAAACACTTGCTGGACAAAATAGATGGTTTTTGTGTGAGTTCAATTTTCTAGGTAGTCAACTTCTTCCTCTTGGTTCTTTTTGCTGCAGTATTCTAGAGAAGAGACACATTTTTAATAGCATTATAGTTGTTGTAAATAAATCCTAAGATACGGATGGATTTTTTTCTTCAAATTTTGATGATAGCTATTCAAAGAATTGCTTATTTTACTTATGTATACTCAGTTCTACTAAAAAGAGTAAGTATTACTCACTCTTTTTTTCTTGGTAGCTGCCACACTAATATTTCAAGATATTTCAAGTGTAAAGAAGAGTCTCATACTTTTCTTCTGTAATGACGAAAATTCCACTAAGAGGTTTTTTTATTTTAGAAATGCCTTAATCAGTATCAAAGAAAATTTTTTTTTTAATGAACAGGGTCTACTTAGCAACATCAAAAGATATAGATATTTATCTATTACAAAGAAGCCTAACTCTATGAAAGTCTGTCAAACTGGACTAATTTACTCCAGATAATGGTATGACCATGAGTTTTTGATCTCAGGGACAAAATAGATATGTTCAAACTCACTTTTTTCACAGTTATTGGATTTTCCTGCATTTAATGAAGAGCAGATTTTTTTAACATTTTAAAAATAATTTGACTTTGAAATAAGATCCTATTTGTTTATGAAAAAAATTCAAAATTGTGCACTTGTAGACATATCATTATGAAATTTCAAATTACAAAGTATAGCTGTCCAAAATTACAAAGAACCAGTTCTTGTCTTTGGTTAGCTGATGGCATGAGAAGATCCTTCCTTTTTTTATGTCCTTCCAAAAGCTTTTCTTAGTGCAAATAAACTCTTAAGAAATATTTTAATGTTTTTATAGAATATGCATGTGTACATGTAGCATACATACATGTATTTTACGTATATATACACATAATCTTTCTAATAGAAGACAAAATGTTGAACTCAAATTCATGAACTCATTCAAATTCTTGAATGAGAAGATTATTGCGGAAGATTATTAAAGGAGAAAAATCTCATCATTTTCGAACTGTAATGTCTTCAGTTTCATCCTAAAGGTTTGTGCCTTGAAATTTGATAAGACATGAAAATGTTAATGTATATTAAATTTCAATTATTTCTTAAAGAATTTTGGTTGTTTCTCCATAAGAATTACAAAAAGATTTCCCTTTTACTCTTTGACCAAGTATTCCTGATTACAATTTTTCCTCACTTTTTTTNCAAATTTTTTTTTTTTTTTTTTTTTTTTTTTTTTAAGTTTGGACTGTGAAATGTGCTAGCTCATGCATTTTCTGCATGCCTGAAAAAGAAAAGCAAACTTCATCTGGGTCAATATAAATTTTATGAACTGTGGAGAATGACCTGGAAGATAAGAGCGACTGTTAACATGCATTACCTCCGATAATTTACTGCTACCGCCTCATCTTTCAGCTCTATGGAGCAATGGTGCCTCCTAGTGGACAAGTATCTGAAAACGGCAGGTAACAATACACAGAAAATACTCAACTACATTTCAGTTGGTATTTGCAAGGGTATTATCCTACTAAAGTTAAGATTTGTGTAAATTGTTTCTGTTGGAAATGGTTTTATTGAAAATACATTCAAATACTTTGTATATCTGGATTTACATACTTTGGAAATAAATAGCTTATTTTGGAAAAAAATCATTAATAACGCCAAATTTTGTGCCTGTGGTCTTACTTTTCTTTGATTATGATTTAAATTATCTTCCCTTCCCTGCCCAATAATGTATTGACTAGATTAATTCAAAACAAAAACAAAAATAAAACAAAAATAAAAAAGAAAAATAAAAAGAAAATGAAAAAGAAAAAAAAGAAGAAGAGATTTAGTTGTGTTGAGTCTTTTAACATTTTTATGTGCCTTGCTTGCAGTTAATAGGAAATCTCAGTCCCTGGTGCAAAACAGTGCTTTATAAATCATTCTAATTCCTTCCATTGTGTTTTCTCTTCTACATACAAAAAGGGAAGAGAGTAAAAATCTCCCTATCTTCAAATTCAATTTGAGACATTTTACTTGATGAAGTGTATGTTTGCATAAACATTTCTCACTGGGGATGGCATCTAAATTTGCATTGTAGAACTTGACAGCAGAGCTTATAATCTTAAATTCTATTCATTGATCTAGAGCTCCTGTATACTAAGTAATTTCCTATTCATATTTATCTTAAATTTTAAACAAAATAAGGCCCAAAGCTTTGTATACAAAGATATATTTTGTATGAAAATACTGAGGATGGAATTTGTTACTTGTCAATATGTCTGACAGGAAGAGCTGAATAAATTTAGATGTTTATTTCAAAGCAACGTTACAGAGTGAAATGAGGTTTTATTTAGGAATAAGTTGTTTTGTTGTGTTAGAAGAATATAATAAAATACTTGAATACATAATAAAAGTTGAGTAAAATATTAAGTTGGTGAGATTCTGGTCTCTGGGAAAAATCTCATAGCAGACAGGTAGAAAAAGAGTTGTTCTATCAGAAATACAGATAAACGCATTAATTGCCCTCAATATTGGACATCAATAGTTAGGAAAGAAGTATTTAGAGGTCTGAACTAATTTTCAAGGAGTCTCAAAATTAATTTTTCCTTTTTTTCCTTTTTTCCTTTTTTTTTTTTTTTTTTTCGTGACTAAATACACCTATAAAGTTGTGGGACCCAGTTCTTCCACTGCAAGCAGATAGAGACATGCTTACACAGAAGCCTTAAAGTGGACAGAGAATGACATGCATGAAACCAAGTATTATTCACTTAAATCAGGTTTGTTGAGTTGACATACTAGAAAGTATTGCCAAGGAACAGGGCTAAAATACACTTCAGACTTGCTGAATATAATGAGAGGTGGCAGTTGTATTTGTTCTAGGAAATATTATGCACTTGAAGACTTCTACTCTCAACAGGAAAAAATACATATTTCTAATTAAACTTAAATGAAATTGATACACAGACATTTAAAGCAATCTGAGTGCTTTAAATTTTTATGATTTTCCTCACTAAAGCTACTGTTTCTACTAGATCTAAGTTCACTGTGAGTTCCTGTATATGACACTTTGTAGAAATTCATAAAAGGTTGATGAATATACTGAGCTAAACATGAAGATTTGCATAGGCTACATATTATATGGATGGCATATTATCTTAGTTTCATTTATATTTCAGACCCTGCAGTTTTTCAGTAGTTTGAAATATTTCTGTACTAGAACTCTGGTACATTTTGCACAGGAGGTCCATACAGAAAATTCAGATGCTGTAAAGCACAAGTTTGGAGATGCTCAGGGCATTAGGTTTACTATTAATTCCATTTCTACCAGGGTTGTGATTATAGAAACACTTTGTTCTTGTTCTTAAAGGCCTTGTATTGTGTTTTACATCTTTCAATAGAGAGGTGCTTTCCAATGAAGGAGGTATCAATATCTTCAGATTTCAGTTATAACAAATTCTTCTCTAATATGTAAACCTTCTAATGTCTTTGGCTACACAGCATCTGTAAATCTGCTTTAATGCTTGCTTGTATGAGAGGTTATTCTCATAGGTGGAATAAAGATCCTGTAAGGTGAGAGGATGCAGAATAACTATGCCCAAGTTAACCTGTTGATAGAGCAGACATGGCTCAGTGTCTCCAATGCAATTTTTACAAACAGAATGAGTTACTGTAGTAAGAGCCATTTAGCTGCTTTAAAAGAATCAAGTAGAATTGACGAGTCATTCTTATCTCTGTGTTTCAGCCATTAAAGGAATCTCAGATGTGGCTCTTGCTTTTCTGTTTCTTTAGCAGAAGCTTTTACCATGCAGGCAATACTGAGGACAGTTGGCTGGATTTTCCTAACTGTATCACTGCCTTGAGAATTATTTAAGACATTAAAAAAACATTACTAATTTACAGACAGTGTAAACTAGATTGTCAGAAAATTTGCAAGAGAACACAGCCTTCACTTGCACATAAGGCTGGACCATTTCTAATTTCACTGTTAAGAAAACACTCAATAGTACTGAACTAAAGCTGCTGCACATATAGATATTCAGTGTCATTCCATTTTTGCAAATTTTAGTTGCAAACAGGCAAAGTGTTTATAATAAAACTTACAAGGTTTAAGAGTCTGTATTTTGGGCATTTAAGTTACCAAACAGAACTATTGCTTATAGGTTAAGGCAGCCTTGTTTAAAATGTTACTGACTTGCAAAAATATCCAAAACAAACAAAACTCAGGTGGATGGATTTACCAGAGGTTTACTTATAAGTATGTACATAAAAACTGGGGTGTTTCCTTCCATTTGGGAAAGCTAACAAAAGTTTCATATTGATTGCCTTCTATCTTTAGCTGCATGCAGGACTGTTGAGCAAAACGAGTGACACTTCCACTTAAATTTATCTGCAATGCAGAAAGTTGAGCGAGAATAAATATAAATCAACAAACAATAGGTATCTGTAGTTCCCAAAAGAGAAGTGAACAAAGGAGAAAACGGAAGATGTTTGAAATTATGATGATTGTCTTAGGAGATACAAATAAGCTATATGAATTTTATCACTATTTCTAGCATTTGGCCAGAAAAATATTCTTAATCAAAGTTCTAGAAACAAATGCATTCACAGAACAAAAAATATTATAGAATTAATTATAGTAATTGCTCTGATAGTAAAAAGCTGCCATTTTAAGCATTTAGTTTTCGCTTCAGTATATATGAAGTCCATCTTTCTAGTCCAGAAAAAAAGACAATCGTAAGTTACTTGTAGATGGCTTTAGAGAAAACAGTGACAATTTCTCATTTGATTCTTTTTTGCTGTGACATTGTGAACCTGAACTGTGCTATCTATTACAGCTAATGCACAGGCCAGATTTTCAATAAAAAGTGCAACACTTTAGATGGTCTCTGTTCCTTAGACACAGATGTAAGTGGCCAGTTGTTTTTGAAAAATATCTCACAATGAGCGTTTTACTGAGAGGCTGCAGCATGTTCACACCTGACATTAAGCTGTTCTTTTGAAATAACTAGACTTATTGAATTCACCAGTTTCATTCTTTTACCATAAGTCTGGACCTTACAGGTGCAAACTGTCTTGTATCTGGTAAGACTGGAGAGGGGTACAATATGTCTGTGGTTCTATGAGATAAGATACTTGATATGAGAAACAGAGGATATATAATGGTATCCAGGTTTGTCTATTGCAGCCCCTGCTCAGGTCAAGGGAAAATGAGAAGAGAAAACTGTTTCAACCCTGGGTTAGGGTACAACCCCCTCTTGCAGCTTGCCCTGCACTGATCCACCACTGATCTGTATGAACAGACACACTGTGATTATAGTGGATCTGTGTGAGTTGATTTCATCTGAAAGACTGATACGAAACTTTCTTAAGAAAAGGTGATTTGCAATTTTTCAACAGGTCTAATTGAATCCAAAATTCAATTTGTTCATGCTATCTGCAACCTTTAAACAATCGATGTCTATACAATTTCAGCAACGACTCTTTAAAATTAGAATTATTGAAAAGGCTTACAAGTAGTGATAAACAGAGTGAGGTGGTATTGATTGGCCAGTGGAAGACATTGATTTGAACTGTAAACAGGTATTATGTTAGAAGAATTGCATTACAGCATGTCTTTTTGCCACTCTTATTCTGAGTCATCAGTAAACACATTCATGCCATTTTTTGGTTATGGTTTTCATATGCCTTTAATTGCTTGGGGAGATTTATGGTTGAGGAAACAAGGAAGTCCGAAAAACATCATGTGGAATGGTCTGAATGCACAGGTTTCACAGTTGTTTCTTATTTAATTGATTGTGAATGTTTATGATTTACCAAAAAAATATGCTTACTATATAAATGTATTTATACTGTGCATGCAAATTAGTTTTCTCAGTAAAAAAGAAGAGTTGTGGACATGCTTTTCCATCTAGATATGTTCTATGCTTCCTTTAGCCAAAAAAGAAATTTTTGTACTGATATTTGTGAAACGTATCAGGTATGTGATATGAATGCCAATTCATGTGCTTTGTGTGTACATTATTTCAGAAGAATAAACTTGAAAATTGCTAGAAATCTTAAATTTTCCATCAGGCAAAATTGAATAATTGAATAATATTTGATTATTAAGCTACAATTAAATATATTGTTATTATATAAAATGACACATCAATATGAATAACTAAGAGATCAGAACTTGAATAATAATAAATAAATAATAATTAAACTCAAAATATGGTACTCTGCTCATCAATGGGCTTGTAATCCAAATGTGAAGACACAGCATGACTAATCTAGCAGCAGAGAATGGATTGATATATTCTCATTCTAACTTTAATTGGTTGGTAAACAACTAAATGGAGAAAAACAGGGTAAACTACAGCAAGATTACACATAAGAGTTAAAACTGTGTGGAGAATAAAAAGAGAATTAAAAGAGATAAAAGATGAACAAAGAGCACGTCTGCACAGCTTAGAGAAAATTCAGTAAAATTTAAGTTTTGTGAAAAGAAGATCGAAAGTTCCTGGCAGACTTAGGATCTTACCCCTCACATCTGCTACAGGAGCCTTGGTTTTGGCTGTTGTTGTTCATCTCTTCTTTCATCAGCAGGGATCCATGTTGCTAATTCTATACTTGCACTGTGTGAAAGTCTCTTATCTATGTCAGTGGAAATGTCAAGCATGAAATGTGTTTAGTATATGAAACAGATTTGTACCAAGAGGAAAATTTTGCCTCAGTTTTGTCTTCAGGCTTAACTCAGATCTGACCTTAGAAAAGCATACACAAATCTGAGCACTTGGAAAAAGTTTGAGTCACATCTTTTAAGGAGCCGATCACCACCTCTTACTGACTGTATACCCGTCACCCAGTTCTGGTGAATTCAGTGCAATGACACCCACTGGACACATTTCTGAGTGGTAGTTTAAGCCCTCACAGTCTGTCACTATGTGCCAGTTTTGTAGATATAGGCTCTAAAACAGTTAAAAGGAATCATAGTTCTATTTTTTACTGGCCTCAGTAGGAGCTGAAAACTGCAAAATCCAGAAATGGGATGTAAATATCTAAACGACAGTTGGTGGTTTTGAGAAATGAGGTTACTTATTCAACTTACATAAAATCTAATGATGAAAAATCTGTTTAAATATAAGCCCAAAGTTTAGGAAAACTGTATTTATAACCACTGGCAACTCTGTATTTTTCTTTCTTTATACATCCATTTTTAAAAGATCCTAGGGCTTTTTACATTTATTTCCATTTTGCTGTTGCTGTACACTGCTGTAATGCAGCAAAACTTCATAATTTATCTGCAATTTTCCATGTGTCCACTATAAGAAATTCTTTTCTATTACATTTGAAAAACAGAATGATTTGTCTTTTATAAGTTTCCGTCACCTGTGTTTATAGAAAGTGTAGTGAAGAATTTATCTTTTGCTGAAGTCATTAAGGAACATAACTGATGCCAATTTTTAAAGTTTATACTCACCAAAACATGATATGGAAGGAACTGAAGTGTCAAAAGAAAATGTTTTTTAATTTGGTGTGCAAATATGACTTGCTTCACAAGGCTTCAAAGCTTCATGTCTGCTTCATACAAAACTATTTCAAGTGAGACCTAAAAACACATCAGTGCAAGCTTTGTTGATTTTCTACATCTATTGCCCATTCATACACATTCCACACAAGCATACAAAAGGGTGAGGACAGTGGAAAGTCTGAAGGTCATGATTATTATTTTTTTACAGATATGTTTCTGTACTCCTAAGTTGAGACCATCCTTACGCAAAAGAAGGGTGTACTCCTTCAAAATCCAAGACGTGAAAGTAATGCATGCTGAACAATAACACTGCCTGCTCTGGTGGGTACTGGGAATGGTTGGACAAACTGGTGAGATATAAGCTTCCTTTCTTTTATAAACATAAAGAATTCATTCTAGAAACACTGGGAACCACAACAACTTGAGGACAGAAGCTAAAAACTACCAGGTACCTCAAAAAAGAGACAAGATGTATCTTGGATGAGTGATTGTGTTTCAGAAGCTGCAAAATAAAAAAAAAGCTCTCTTAGAGCATCTGAAAGGCATGGACCTGGCTGGCCTGCAGGCAGCTGCCGGGCTATGGCACATGGTACATGCTGGCCCCTTATATTTACTGCCAAAATTCATCTGAGTCTCAACATTTGCCTGAATAATGTAAAAAATAATTATTCATCTGAACACTTACTTTGTAAATGCTTTTATTAGTATTCAGAACACGTACTTTAGTACTGTCCTGCTTCAAAAGCTCAAGTCGTTCAGTCAAGGTGTAGAAGCTATACTTGATGGTCTGGGTAATCAATAATACAGGAGTCCTAAGCCGAAACAGATTTACAGCTCAAATAGAAATCAAATTTGAATTTCAGAGACAAAATCTACTGCTGCCTTTTTTATGTTTGTTGAAATGCTACCTGACATTAGGGTTTGATGTATTTTATGATTGCAGTTTTGTCATGGGAACCCTGCTGTTTCCTTTTATTTTTATTTTTTTTTTTGCCAAAATCTAGTCTTTATTTAAATCAAAATGTTGATATTTATTTCATTTGGAGACCTACATGCCTAGAGATTTCATCTGCATTAGTATTCTTTTTTCTCTTAAGCAATACAGATGCAAACAGCAAGAGATACACTCTTCTGTTGCCAGAACATCCAAATGCCAACTGCATAGGAACAGATGTAGTGCTCTATTCTGCAAATCGTTCAAAATAAATGGCTCTGGAAGGTGTAATGTGACCCTTTATAGCAATGGTATATTAAGTGTGAAATGGAAAGATGTAATCAAGAAAACCATAAAAAAATTGACTACTGCTTATGCAATTCAGATCATAAAGCCAAGGTGCTAACTCAGACTGTAGATACTGTCATGTTACTAAATGTAGACAAATTTATCTGCTGTCCAAATGCAAAAAACTCTAGCTTAAAGATAATCAGCATGGCAGATTAACAGTTTCTATATGATTTTTTAACACACTGAGATGTATTAAAAAACATAAAATAAATTGAAATTAATGCCATTTAGTAACATAGGAAATGAATTTATTTAAATTTGTGGTCATTAAATAAATCCTTTAGAGATTTGCAAAACATGTTATAGAATGCCAGGTTTTATTAAATTTCCTTCAATAAATTTTTCTTAGGTTCAGAAAGTACTCAGTAGAGCAAACCACCATATGAAGGAAGTTGCCTTCTTCCTCCCTCTCTCTACATCTAAATTATGCAGTGGGGTGAGACAAACTCCTGAGTTACACTCTATAGATTGTTATACATAGCCTCCATTTCAGCGCACTGGTCCCATAACTAGGAGTAGTCTGTGGGAGTAATTCAGCTCTGAAGCTTGGTCTATGTGGACTAAAGAGTTCACACAGGTCCACGTTAACTCATGTGGGTGGAAGGGTCACATGGCACAAAATGGCCTTGTCTGCAACGTGAATTCAGAGTGGTCAAGGACAAGACTGAATGGATTATTTTCAGCCCAAGTGAGGTCTAAGCCATATCTTGGTTCAGACTGAAATGCCTGAGGCTTTATGTTAATTGATTGAAACTGTGACTGGACTTGGAAAGAGGAATTAATCTCCCTTCAACCCTAACAAATGTTTTAATTACTGGGGAGTGCTTTCTATTTTTGCAAAGATCACAGATTTAAACAGGAACAACAAAACTCAAGCTTATCTCCCACTCTAAAGAAATATATAACCACCACTCTGAAGAAATATGTAACAATGCTAATGTAGTACCCTAATTTTTGAGAAGCCATTCAAATCTTCTTGGTTGATTTTCCTAGCCACTTTGGTGTTGTTGCCAGTGCCCTGAGGATGCTGACAGGTCATAATAACTCAGCCCAGCCTCACTTGGGACCACCACCCACACCCTCTTCCAGTGATCCCAGGAACCTTTGGAGTAGCCCTGGGCCTCCAGCTGCTCCCTGGGCTGAATTGCAGATGTGCCTTTCTCCAGCCCAGTCTATTGCTCTACTTCTTGGCATGGCCTTGGATCTGTACTGTTAGCAGCCTGACTCCAGCCCTGTTTTTTGGTTGGATCTCACAGACGTGTATAATCCTGCCCAATCTTGTCTTGCTCCTGACTGCCCCCCCTAGATTGACCCCAGGCCTGGTTTGTTGTTTGCTGTGCTCTTGATGCCCTCTAGTACTTTTATCTGACTGCCTTACATGATTAGGAACATCATGCATTGGTGATGAATGATGTCTTTGTCTGGTCACCTTTATATCCTATGTCATCCTCCATCCGGGACAGTCCAAATTTTCTGTTCTCTGGATACTGTAGTACTGTACTGTAATGGAGACACAGCTACTCTGTTTTTGTCAGGAGTGACTGAAGCATGTGGTGTGCACCAAGAAGGGCTGAAAGAACTAGGTAGAAGAGCTTTCTCAGGCTGAGGAATGGAGTGCTGAGTGCTCAGACCCACCAATGTGGTGGTAGTTCTGTTCTGTGTGCTGACAAATATGCCCCTTCAAGAAGAGAACAAATGGATTTCCCACAGGAAGGCCCTGTTTAGCGATTACACTTGACATGCTCTTAATTCTCCCTTAACTCTCCTCGGGGATCTGTGTTTTCACAGAGTGCCCAGCAGCAGCAATTATGCAGTGTGGAGTCTATTTCTTACCATGTTTCTGTTATGACACCAGTCATTTCACTAGAGCACCCATATTAATATTTAGTCATTGTTCTGAATTTTTGCTGCTTCTTTCTAAACTGTAGTTTTGGGGTAGCCATGAATGCTGGCACCCAACACTTTGTCTCTGACTACCAACCATCTGCATATCCCACCTTGCAGGCAGCCTGCCACAATTTGCCTGGCAACAAACAACAGCAGACAAGAGTATTGACATCTCCTCTACACATGGGATGGTCTGGCAGGGCTGGATGCTGCTGGCAGATGAGAAAGAAAAATTGCTGTTGTGGGCAGACTCAGACCATTCTTTCTGACATTCCCAGTAAATAAATACCTTTGACTTAATTTTAACATAAGTAACAAACACAAAAATACTCCTTGCATTTCTTTTGCAGTCTTATCACCAAACATGAGGTAATTTAACCCCAAGTAACTGGAAAAAAAAATAATCTTCCTCCTAGAATAATTTAAAAATATTTTTTATGCTCAGTTTAATGGATGAGATATTTCACTGTGATGATTTCCATCTTAACGGCTTAATCAAACTATTTTAAGGTTTATGTAATTTCTTATTTGTCTGAACTACTCACTGAGTACAAAATATCTGTGCAATTCATTATTCCTTTTATATTCCTGGAAAAGATGGGTGTCTGGTATGATTGGGGTTTTTTTAGGACAGTTCTTTGCTGGAAATTGAACAGTGTTTTTGAATTCTAGATATAGGATTTAAACTTCAAAGTCTTTTTTTTTTGTTCTTTTATTGCTTTGTCCTCCAAAAACAGACCATTTTGTATGTGTGTATCTCTCTCTCTCTCTATATATATATATATCTGTACAGAAACAACCTTCAAAGATCACAGGAAATTATTTTAGTGATATCTCAGAAGGTGGCCTCAAACAGGAATTTTTATTACTGCAAGGGATGCTATAAAATAGATTTTTGCTTGTGTCTGTTCCCACATTGAATTCAGACCCTTCTCTGTCAGAGACAATGATATTATTGCTTCTTTATCCTCTGAGCTACTCCTCACTGGTTCCCTCCTATCTCATAAGGCTACATAAGACTTTGGGAGAGAATCTTTTAACAAAATTTAATGGTAAATCTGCCAATTTTTATGAGATCAAGTTCACTGTATTATAAAGAATGGAAAAGGCACACATTTTTTTAATTTTTTTTTCTGAAAGACATATACAACACAAATAAGCTCAGGATTAATTGTGCTAAATGATTTACCTGTCTTAATGGAGATTTTTCACAGAAGTAAAACTGGGCATATAGATAAAAAGTCCATTGAGACCTGGTGGAGGAGAAAAAGAGTAGTGCTGTCTTCATTTGGGAAACTTCAGGTTAAAAATCTTGTTTCAGTAAAATATTTTCATACTTTAGGCTTATCTTTAAGCAATTTGCTTCATTGTATGTGTTATTGTTAAGAAAAATTTCATGGCTAAGTCTGGGAATACATTTCCAAATCTATGAAATAAATGGCTTTATCACACTCTCACAGGAAGCCTGTTGCAGCCTAAGGAAATGGATTACTGCCTCCTTATTATGAATCTAATGCCATGACCTTAAATTAATTTCTTTTATGGCTGTTTGGATTGGAAAATGTTGGCCTCTGTAAATGCATTCTGGCTTCTTAGCTCTATTCTGATGGCAGGATTATAGATTCCACCAGACAGGTCTATTTTTCTTTTTGTCTGTACTGTCCTTCAGCATTTGTACCAGAGTCAGTTTATTTTCTGTTTCTTACTGAGGGTAAGTGATTGTACTAATCAGATAAAATAGATCTCAAGTAAGCATAATGGATATAGGCTCTTTCAAGCCTATTGAGACCCAACAGAAGAACCTAGGAGCAATAAGAAGATCATCTTTGTTAACAAATACTCTGATGTGCTAGTGAATAGGGAGGAAATTCATGTTAAATTGTATCTGAGGTTGATCTGGGTGTACAGAAATAACTTAATGATGCCATTGAACCATCGTTGCAGTTTGCTAAATAAAACTGTGGGGGTCTGGGGGTTGTGTTTGAGGATTTTGCAATTTGAAAATGAAAGGTGGGAGACAAATTTTTTAAAAAAATAATCTGTGCTGAGAAAGAAATAGTGTTACTCCTAATATGCATAATCTGGATGAGACATTTTATATTTACCTCATGCTACTGGTGACAGAAATTGGTGGGTTAGTGCAAGTTAACCAAGCACTTCACTGGGAGAAGTTAATTTCTGCCTCCAGAATGATCATATCACTTATTCTAGCAATGTAAAGACCCCACCTGAACAACACACTTAAAAAAAACCAGAAGGGAACTTTTTAATATTACCACAAACTATCCTACTCCTATTTTAACTTTGCTGCAATTTGGAACTGATTCATTTTGGAGATAATGGAGAAAACATACCACATTGCTGTTTAGAGTGAGGTTTACTGTGTAAAAAATACAATTAGAAATATAATGGAAATTATGAGTACAGGTTCAGTTTCAGACTTAAAATCACTCTTTCAAAATGTTTATATTGCAGATTCTAGTAAGATGCTTTTACCTTGTCTTTAACAGTGGTTAGTAGATTTTTGTAGTATAACATAATTTTTTTAATCTAAAAATGATTTAAACCAACAGTATTTAAAAATAGTGGAAATTCTGTAATATTGGAAAAAATAAATTCTGTAATAGTGGAAACTCTGGTGGAGTCACCAGGCATGGGAAATGATGCCTTAAGTTTTAGCTTTCATGTTTTTCAAATTCTGCAGTGCCTAGGGGTGTAGATCTGAGTCTCATATTAAGTGCTAGTAAGCTCTCTTCACAGAGTAGATAGACAAAATAAATCCTTTTCCTGCTGAAGAGCAAGGACAACTTTCTGCCCAATAGCATAAACAACAGTGGACCGAAGGGAGGAACAAGAAGGGTTGGACCTCACAACCTGAAGCTGTAACTGGACAATTAATCCCCAATATGCAAATGGACCAAAACTTAGAAAGATGTGAGACCTCATGACCGGTCAGTGATTTTGTGACTATTCTTAGTCTATCTTGAGTGTAGCCCTGGTCAGGCTCTGGTCCTGCCCAAGGTGTAAAGGCCTAAAGGCCTTTCAATAAGTATCTACTTTATTCTCTAGCTCTGTCCAGTCTCTGTTTCAAGTCAGCCTTCCTAAGGCATTACCTTCGCAATTAAAAAGAATAATTGTTTTAGTTTCACAGGTGATTAGTGAAACATGAGACTTTTCACTGTTTTGTTTCTGTAAAGGTACTGGTTACAAATGAAGAAAAAATACCAGTACTTGTTAAAGGAGATATATTTTATATTTTATCAAACCATTAAAATAACTGTGTTATTAAGCTCTAAAAAAAAAAAGCATTTCCTTTGCAAACACAATGCAAAAATAATAAGTCTTACCTGAAATCATAGCAGCTTAATTCAAAATCTCTGAAGTTTCTAATCTCAGTTGTATTCCTATCTTATTCGGACAATCCTGGGGACAGAGCATGAATGCCCATGGGAGCTCATCCAAGTGTGGTGTTTCCCATGCCTGTAGCTCCTCTGGCTGCAAGCTATTTCTGAATCCCTCTTCTGCTGATTACTAAAATTCTACCTCCAGTGGGAACTGCTGACTCGTGTCTCCTGTTGAGGAGAGAGGTGGTTTGCTATCACAGCCCTGGCTGTGGTGTCCAATCAGTCATCAGTGACTGGCAGTGGTGATCCAGCACCTGCAGCCATGGCATTGCCTTCTCCAGGTGCTGAACTCTTCCTCACTCCACTGAGGCTCAGCAGGAGCCGCTCATGGGGAATCCATGAGTTTCTGGGTTTGAGAGTAGCACAATGTTGTCCCTGCACGAAGGAACCTGCCCAGACATCCCTCAAGGCTCACCAGGACCGTGCTGTGGTGCTGTTGGTGTGTGCTGCTGCCCTGCCAGGTGTCTCCTGTGGCACTTGTGACCCTGATGCCACTTAGCCTTGTCCTTGGCATGCTGACTTCCAGCCCCCCAGCTACCTGACAAAGGAACACAGGGCCCTGGAATAGCAATTTATCTTCAGGATAATGCAACTGGGTAACAGACTCTTTATTTCTAGTTCAGCATCTGATTGGTTGAGAATTTTCACTAGCAGAAGAACCTCTGCCTAGAAAACAGTAGAAGTTATTTCCCTCAAATGGAGGTTTTTATACATTTGGAAGGCAGTTATCACTTCAGGTAGGCCTGACAGATAAAATGTAATAAATAAATAGCATAAATGAGGCCTGAACCATTATTAAAGGACCATAGAAATTACTCTAAAGGTGTTAGCGCAATAACTTATATTGAAATATATTTTCTAAGGCTAGTTGAACTATGATTCAGAATGCACTTTAAGAGAAAATTTTGAAACAGAAAATGAAAGTTAAATTAAAATTGAAATAATTTGATAGAGCTTCCAAAAATTTTTAAAACTCACCTCTTTCCAATTAAGGGTTTTTTTTAACTTAGTGTTTTGTTGTTTGTTTTTTTATTAAAGACTGCTAATTTTCTTAGTGTTTGTACTCTTAAGACTGGCTAAATGAAGCAAATGTATTTTTATGTGTGTGTTTTCTGGCAAACATAACTAAAACACTTCCTATTTTTCAAGTTTTTCAAATTTCATATGTTAATATCAAAGATCTTCCATTCAAAAAGAAATCCTTCATTCTGAAAGCATCTACACAGTCATGGTTTTTCAGAAAACTTTCAACAGCATGGAATAGTAATATTAAGGCCATAAATTTACGAGAAATAGAGAAATATTGTTTGGTGGTTTTAAATATAAGATTAAAATCCAAACTTATAAAGTTTAAAGAACACAGGTTTCTTAAGCATAAACTGAGAGTTCCCTTAATAGTATTTTCAGATATATTTGTGTTAGGACAAATTATTCAAAATAAAATTAAAACGTAAAAAAAAAAAAAAATAAACCTTTTAATTCGAGTGATGGCTCTTTACTTTATACATTTTATAAGTATTTTTTAATTCAGAATGACTTATTTTCAACTTCAGTTGAAAATAACTACTTAAGATATGGAAAGGAGTTAAAAGCAGGAAAAAATGAGAAGCCAGGAAAAATGTTAAGGTTTTTTAAACTAGAAAATACTGAATATAAAGTACATTAAATAGATAATGTATACATAAGTAAATAACTTTTCATAATCAACAATTATGTAAGTTACATGTATACAAAGTGTGGTATGTATCTTTAACATAATTTAAAGGACATTAGAAATATTTTAGATAACAAAGTTTTTAAACTTTTTTGACAATTACCCTCAGATTTATTAAGTAAAATTCCATTAGATATTCACAGCATTTTGACCATACAAATATAAAATCCCATAAAGTCCATGTATCTAAAATAGCTTAACATTTTCTAGAGCGAAGAGGGAATATCTTTGGATCTTTTGGAGCAATCAGGTAGAAGAAGCATGGTGCTAACTATATCTCAGTTTGAAGGAGTTTCATTGGGGAGGAAAGCTCAGCTTCGTGCAAGAATGTCAAGTTGTATGAAGCACATCATAGTGATAAGCCAGCAAATGTTCTGCTTGAGAAGGTTTTTTGCAACTTGTAAAAGCAGAGTGCTCAAGAAGTCTTGTATGAAATGATTAGTTGTCTTTATACACAAGTCAGTAGTTCTATTGATTTGATAAAGTCTGAAATACCATTAATTTTACTCTCTAACCACAGAATGGTGTCAGAAGGAAACTTGAGAGTAAGTGTGAATGTATACTGAATTTTAAACCTGCTTGCTCGTGCTCTCTTAATTTCCACTGTTGGACACTTACCAATACACATTTTGAGATGCAAATGCAAAGTGGGAAAATCTAATATGTCATGTACAAAGGACTGCATTTGAAGGAACAGATGTTTAATCTAAGCATCCCTTTATGAACATGGTATTCTGAAACACACAGACAAGGATTATTGATAATAAGCAATCTCAAGCCTAAATGTTGGATCATTAATGTGAGCCATACTGCATTAGTGATTGCATTGATTGGTATTTCTTATTGAAGTTAATTTTGTTGTCTGATAATGATTGAGTAATTACCTTAGGGTCAATGAATTCACATTAATCAAATGCTGACTGTAGAAATGACCATGGGAAATGTGTAAAGGTGACCTGGCTGACTACTACCGGTTATTATTCATATTTCTAGTTATTAAACTTTCTCAAAGGCAAACCTATAAATTTACTCTAGTCTAGTAATTTGTCCACTCAGTGTCTTCAGCATTGTACTTAGAAAGTCAAATCCAATGGTCTCAATACAAAAAATATTGAAGTGATTTGACCTAGTTGTGACAGATAAGATTTTATCATTTGGAAGTGACAGAGAACATTTTTCAGACTGTGACACTGGTATCTTAGGATTTTTTTTTTTTTCTTCTTAAAACAAATTTCTAGAAGATCTTTCCAGTTTCCAGTTGAGAAAGAATGTGAGAATAGAGGAAAATAAGATAAAACTTAGATGAAACAGCACCAACTCTATAAAAATAAAAGCCTAAATCATAGCATCTTGAGAGCTCATTTTGGACCTCCTGAAAGTTTTTTGTTTGTCCTACCAATTAATCGCTATCAATCTTGTCCAACCTCCCTCCTCAAGCAGTGCCAACTAGAACAGTTTGTTCCAGACAAGATCTAGTCAAGTGCTGAATATTTCCAAAGGCTGGAAGTGGACAACCTAGCCGAGAAACCTGTTCCAATATTTCCACTTTCACAGTAAAATAAGCTGGTTTTCTTTTATATATATTTATAATTTCCTATATTTCTCTTTGTGGCCATTTGTGCTGGTTTTCGTTTCAATAGAGTTATTTTTTCCTACCTTTATTTTATATTGCAACCACTTTATGAAAGAAAAAGGTAACCATGGTAAACAAGTTATTTAAAGTTTACACAAACTAGCGTCATAACTTATGTCTTTAACATATTTAGTATGAGAATTCCCACTAGCTGATTTTATATGCATGCATGCGTCTGTGCTTTTTTTCCCCCTCATTCTAAATTACTCTGGTTTTCTAATCATACTAGTGTGGTAGGGTTTGTCCTGACAGTTTCATGTTGGAATGTCAGTACGTATGAAACACTACCTTTTTATAAATGAAGTTTGTAAATTGAAAGTATATTTTTTAGGATAGACTAAGGATACTTATCTGTATGTATCTATATCCATGTCCTGCATCTATATCTATGTCCTACATCTATCTATTTATGTCTATATCTGTATTATCTATATCTATATGTAAATACATTGCACATAAATGGTATTTTCCTAAAGCATGGAGAATTCTCCATGGGCACCATAGCTACCCTCCAGCAGACCAGTGTATATAGGTGATTTGACACCTTGACTTTTTGTGCAGCTCTGTCTTAAGTTCAAACAAACTGTCATGCCCAGGGGAAAAGCTGCACATGTGCAGCTCCTTGGCATGTTCAAAGCCAGGCCAGGCTTGCAGCTCTCATGGGGTGAGATGAGGCAGCACTACACCCCACACCTTCACAGCAAGGCAGTCATGAGTATACACCACACAGTGACACAGGACGAATTCTGAAATAAACTCCTAGCAAAAAAAGATCCCAAGTGCAAGAGAATAATTAGAGTAATCTGGTGGCTTGAATTTTGTGGTTAAGGGAAGCTCAGCCCCGACAGTATTTAACATTTTATGAATTCAATTTGCCTAATGAGGTCCAGCAGAGGTGACAGCATCCCTAGTGCAAAGTGTGTATTTAATTTTGACAAGTTATGCATGGCCAGAAACAACAGCAATTTCCTTTTGACAAGAACTATTACTTATAAATCACACTAGTGGAACAGCAGCATTAATGAAAAAGGATGAACAAATTAAGCAAAAGCTACCAGATCCTATCCCCAGCTCTCATCCCTCAGGTACTATAGTAAGTCCTGTAGTTTTTGGCCCTGTGGCAGACAGTACCCATTTAATTCTTGTGTTAGGGGAATCTGTAACTTTCTCTTTACTGCTGTAACAGGTCTGGCCAGGCTGTGTGAGGGCCCATGGCACCAAAGGAGGCTCAGGGAGCCCAGAGCCATCAAGATCAGAGGTCTTTGCTGTATTCAGTGTTTGAGGAGGGTTTGCCTATGCTCTTGAGAAAGAGAAAGCAGGATTGTGAGAAAGAGAAAGCAGGACTGTGGGAAAGAGAAACAGGGCTGTGGCAGTGCCCAAGGAGCAGCTCCCAGACAGTACCAGTAACAATGCACAGGTCAGAGACTGTGAGTGCACAGGGCACAACTGTGTCCTCAGTGATGAAGTGACTAGGCAGCCTTTTGGGTATCACACTTACAGCATGACAGAGACAGTCTTGCAACTTGTGAAACATTCACAAGTGGGAGGTTTAAAAAAGAATCTTAAGATTACATCTTTCCTAAAAGTGGATAATTTGTACAAATATTAGAAGCTAAAACACCAACCAATTTGAAATACCTCCTTTCACAAAAGCCAGTTGTATGTAAAACAAGCTTTAAGAAAAAGCAGTTGATAGAATTGACACATCAAATTATTTTGTCTTTAAAAAAAAAAAAAATATGAACTGAAAATTTCTCTCTGGCCTTGATAACTTTTGTCCTCATGGTTAGCTAGCAGAAAATCCATTGAAATAAAATTCCACCAAGTTTACTGCTTATTTTCTACAGATTCACCTAGATGCTTCGTGCTTTTAAATTCAATTTCATCATGCATAGTAAAGCTAAGTTTAAAGAAACCTTTAAGACAGACAAAATGTAATATGAGAAACAGTATTTTCATGAAACTGATGAAAACTGATGAAAAAAATGCAAGCAGAGCTGTGACAAAGTAGTTAATGGCCTGCCATACACTGCAAACATTCTTTTCAGAATACAAAACCAGAAAATATAATAATTAATTTCACACACTTCTGGCTTTGAGAATTCTTCATTTATACTGATGCCTTGGAGAGGCTACCTAGAACAGAGGCTAGGTTGAGTTAGAAAATAAAGTATTTATTAAAGGCACTGAAAGGGTACTCCTTGGGCAATGAGGGAGCCTTGCAGAGGTTTCACCCAAGATGGATGGTGGCCACGAATTTTTCAGACAGATATATTTCTATATGTCTATTTACATATCAGGGGTTAATTGTCCAATTACACCTTCGGGTAAGGAAGTCATATAACCCCAATCTGACCCCTGCCAATTCATTTTCATTTATACTTTTTGGGCCTGAGGCTGAGATGGCCTGGGTTCCTATCTGAGAAAGGATTGTTTTGTCTGAACAAACTTGAAGAGAACTTATTAACACTTCATATGAAGTTCAGAGTTATACACTAATGTAGTACAGGATCGGAAAAATATAAGACCTAAAACCTAAGGCATCAATACTTGTAGATAGAAATTTCAATAAAAATTATTTATATATTCAGATACTACAAAGGTCCTTCAATTTTATAGAGGAAAATTCTTATATTATTTAGACAAAGACAAAATACTTTTTTTTTTTTTTTTTTTTTTTTTTTAATACCCACAGTAATGAATCTGATATGCATTTAAATTTCCTTTTTAAAACTTTTTTTTCCCAGAAATTATGTGTAAATGCTACACATGCAACTACCCTTTATTTAGGTCAACACTAAAGATAATACTTTAAGAAGCACTTGAGATGCTGTAGCTGGAATAATCTGCTTGAGAAATAATATTCAAATACCCTTTCTAAGCAGAGGTTGTTGGTACTCACAAAGCATACCTCATACCTTTAATTTGCCATGCTTTGGCAATGTTTTCAAAACCTTGAAAAGTCTTATAAGCATATTTTACTTTTTTCTAAAATTAGATTATATTAAAAAACCCTTTTATTAGATTGTCACACTTAATAACAACCTACTGCTTTTCTTTTGCTGCAAAAGTTTAGCTCAATAGGGGTCTTTTCATGCTTGCAAAGTATTTTTTTATTTAAGTTTAGGAAATACAGATCCTAAGGAAAGATATTAACGACCACAGTACTCTCCTTCCTTCTGTCTCTCTCAATTTATTATACATTGAGCAGTAGTTTAATTATAATAATGATTCTATTTATTCTAAATCAAGCTGCAGAAATGAAGAAATATCCTTTTGGCTGAGCAACAAATTCACCATGCATAGTAAAAGTTCTTTATAGTTATGTCAAATTGAAAGAAATTTCTATGTCTTACAGGATTTTCTGATATCTGGATGTTATTTGAAGAGTGGTTTCCAGCTTTTTTCATGGAAATGTGATTCCTGAATTATTCTGGGTTGCCTACAGTGGGTGCACTGCTGGACATGGCTCTGAGTCTTCTCTGTGTACACAATAGGAATATGTAAGGATTTGCTGTTTCTTCTCATAGCCAGAGGAATTCTGTTGTGCAACAGTTATTCAGATTATGGCACTGTATTCACGTGTTATGATTCTGTCAATGTAACTGTTTCTTAGGGTACAATTTTGGTATATGAACTCTTTAAATGTAAATTGAGAATACTGACATAGTAGACTGATTCAAAATTAGTCTTTTAATTACTTACAACTTATTAGATCAGGTCAGCAATAAATTGGTCCTGTCAGGCTAACATCCAGAGAAAATCTTTGAGAAATAAATCTGCTTTATAAAGGGAGTAATAATATGGTTTGTTCAACTACATTTACGTGAGAACGTAAGGTGGATTCTTGTAGATTTAAAAAGTAATGTTTTTAGTATTCTCTTGGTATGGGAAACCATCAAGTTGAAAAACATATTTTGAAATACATTATGACCCAAATATATCGTTTTACATGTCAGAAGGTTGCATAGGAGGTAGCCCCAATGTCATCAGTTATGCTTACTTAGCCTCTTGTAAGCAGTTTGCAGGAGACTGCAGTGAGTTGACAGCTCCTGAGGCCAATGTTAATCTTCCATTGGTTCTTGGCATCAGGGACAACTTTACACACTACAGTACAGTGGTTATAGTTCAGAGGTACTAAGAAACTGTCCCAAAATTGAAATTATTTATCCTGAAATTACAATTAGTCTTCACCTGCTCTAATATCTTGAGGTGGCTGTATCTGTAAGGAGGCATACGGGTCAGCTAGGAGTGCTGATCCACATGTTGATCACATGGTAGGTGGTTAAAGTCAGAAGTCTGGAACTTCTACTTTACATCACACTTTCGTGTAGACTTCCTAAGGAACAGAGAAACTACACAAACACTTTCAGGCACAGTCTTCTGCTTTATGGATTTAAAGAACTTTTTAACATCAGGTTATAGGTAGCTTTAGCAAACTGGCAAGCATACAGGAAAATATTTAATATAGTTTTAGTACCCATTAGCTTAAATAAGTAGTTTAGGATTAAGCACAGATAAACCAAATTTGTAGTCAAACTACAAAGGCCAGCAAGTGTACACACAGAATACTATATTTAAAGACATTGGCAATAAGTGAAGTGTTAACAAAATATATGTTCAAAATTAATAATCTTATGGTGCAATGTGAACTTGGCTGAATGAGATATAAAAGAATGTATAAATAAAATATTTTTAAAGAGATCTACCTGGAAAAAAATTACTGATTTTGAAGGTCTCACTGAAATGGAATGCTTAGAAAAATATTTTAAACTGTAGCTATTGATACATACCACACTCCAAGATCTATTAAAAGATTTTATAGTTTTGCAAAAAGAAAAAAATACATTTAAAAAGGAACACATCTCTATAAATTTGGAATACATTAAAGCTACTGAAGTGTGTAAGAGCATAAAGTACTAAATTCAGGAAATTTTATGGCTAAATATACCATTTATAAACACACTGTAGGCACTTTAAGGAAGAATAATTGTCTAAAAGAGAAGAGAGTGCATATTAGACACTCATACACACTGGTGTTTTGGGAGTTGTTAGAGCAGTAAATCAGTAAGTCAGTAAATCTAAACTGACTTTTTGTATACATACATGTATATGGGTTTCTCAAAACTTAGTTTTACAAACTTTACAAATAATCTGCTTTCTAAACTACGCAGAATAAGTTGAGATGGAGGAGTGAGAATATTTTACATTATCATCTTTATTTTTACCCCTCAGAGTTTATATATTTCAAAAGTTAAATGGAGTGCTCTGTACCTACTATGTAGGCTACCATGTGTAAAAGGTAGTATTCTGAAGATCAGTTGCTGGCCCACAGTAGACCTCACTGATGTCAGTGTTTATGAGAGTGGGCATTTATTTGTGCTCTTATATGGGGTTTTTTTTTCTAAAAATCAATTGAAGTTTATGTAAACAATACCGTAGTGTGGTTTAGAAATCAGATTGGGTTGCAGTTGGTACACTTGTTTCTGTTCACATTTCTGATGATGCTCTTTGATGTTTTCTCTTTATGTCACACGAATCTAATCTGCAACACTCACTCTGAGACACTCAAGATATTTAAGTATCATATTTTCCCTGCCTACATTAGATTTACAGGTTTTTATGTCACTCTAAAATGAAACAAAACATTAGGATTAAATTTACTGTGATTTCCAGCTGAATGTCAGAGGCTAGGGACTCTGAAGTAGTTGTCTTACCACCTCCTGTCTTTGGAGGCAGCTTTACTCACCTGCTGTGCCTACCTGAATCCTTCTAGCCATCCTCTCTCTGGTGCACTTCCTTACACTGCTTTTGTCTTCAGACTTGTGGAAAGAGTTTAACTTCATTGTTGTGTTGTCATCCATTGAGACTTCCCAACCAATAGTCAAGTAGCTACTCTCCCTTGTAAAACCAAGGTAGACTTGCCTGTGACATATTACCTTTAATGTGCTTCTTTGATATTTTCTTGCCTAGGAAGAAAAAAAAAACCCAGGTGAATCAAGATTATAAAATCCCTAACTTGTCTCTTTTGCCCTCTTACTGTGGTCCTGAGATGCAGACATAAAGTAATGACATGCCTGGGCATTGCTCTCTATTCTCTGCTCTGGGTCTGGTCCATTACCAGGCATGAACACTGTTCACTATGTTTGAGCCGTTTTGTAGTGCTGTAACTGATTCAGAGAAACAGCACAGAGAAGGGTCTTATATCCCATGTCACAATTTATTAGAAAATACAACCTGATAAAGATTCAGAGGCAGGTTCCTTCTTTATTCAGTACTTCATCAATTCAGCAGGCATGGCACATATTTTGACAGTTCTATAGCTTACTCTTTCTCTTTTCACAGTAAATTAAATGATCAATGTGTTGTGTGAGAACTGCTAAGCATAATAATCTCATTAATAATAATTCCCTTCATATATTAGGTGCAAAGACATTGCTTTACACTGAGTGAAACAATTTGTTGGCTTAGAATACCTTCCAGCCGGAAGCTGATGGATTAAAGAAAGATGAGTTGTGTGTGAGCTGTTCTGAGATATCCCCTCAGTTCTGTTTTGGCAGCAAAAAAGTTTTTCCCAGAAAGCAAGGGTCCTCCTTAGTATACATAGGTGACTTGCTGAAAATCTAAATCGAGAGACCATCCATGTCATTATTTTCAGCGAACAACCTGAGCCTGAATCCCTGAGAATTACACCATGAGCATGAGAGCATTGTCCAAACCCTTCCTGAACTCTGTCAGGCTTGGGGCTGTGACCATTTCCCTGGGGAGCCTATTCCAGTATCCTGCCACCTTTGGATGGCAAACCATTTTCTAATATCCAACCTAAACCTCCCCGACTCAGGCCATTCCCTCAGGTCCTGTCACTGGTAACCACAGAGAAGAGATCAGTGCCTGCCTCTCCTCTTGAACTCATGAGGAAGTTGTAGATGCCAATGTGACCTCCCCTCAGTCTCCTCTTCTCCAGGCTGAACAGACCAAATGTCCTCAGCTGCTCCTTATACAGCTTCCCTTCAAGGCCCTTCAGCATTGTCATAGCACTCCTTTGGATGCTCTCCAACAGCTTAATATATCTTCTGTATTGTGGCACCCAGAACTTCATACAGACATAAAAGGTGAGGCTGCCCCAGCTCAGAGCAGAGCAGGAAAATCCCCTCCCTTGCCCTGCTGGCCATGCTGTGCCTGATGCCCCCACAACATGCTCATCCCTCCTGGCTGCCAGGGCACACTGCTAATTGCAGACTAATGAAGATTCTTTGTGAAGTTTGCAATGAAATCTGAACGAATTCAAAAACAAACCACTTCCTAAACATGTTTACATGTTTTTCCCCTTTTTTTTTTCACTCCCCATATGGAAATACAGGTCTTGTTGGAACACAGATGGGGTCAAGATGTGCCTGCTTGTATTTATAATTAACAAGAAAATATTGCTTCTAAATACATTTTTTTCTGGTTAGTAGAAACCTTTGTAAAAGGTTTAAATTTTAAGTGTATCTCGCTCTTGAATAACTTTGTTCAAGGCTAGTTCGTTTAATTATGTAATAGAAATACAATGTAGTGTAATCCCAGTGCTCCTTTCTGTGCATTAGGAATTACTTTTACATTTTACCAATTTTGAAACAGAAACGGTACTTTTCCTTTTTCAGTATGACAAGAAAATACAGTGCCATTTCTATTCCTTTCTGCACTGATGTTTGCATTCTAATGAAAGCAAATTTCACTGCTCAAGATTTCCAATGTTATGAGCATATATTATTTAGGTCATCAAATAACAAGCATTTATTTACTAAAAACTTTGGGAAGTATATTACTTGAGGAATATAAAGAATCAAAATTGCTTTGTGGATAAATTTATATACCTGTGCAGTAGTTAAGTATGTTTGTGAAGTGGTTTGTTGGGGTTTTTTTTTGTTTTGTTTTTTTTTTTTTTTTTTTTAAACACATTATTCCCTGATCTCATCTCTGTTTTGCTGTTTAATAGTATATGGTTTCTCAGGAATTCTGTTCATCTTAGCTCTGAGTGTTGTACACAGAGGAGGGTGAATCGAATACTTTCTTCCTGGGCACATGCAAAACAGACAGCTGGATGATTTATTCTTATCATACCAAAGAATGCCAATATTTTGAAGAAGGATGAGAGCTTCTTATTTCACCCTAAGTGGCTTTTTCTTCCCTGCTGGACTTTGCTTCTAGAGCTTTCCAGAATAAAAGTAATAAGGTCTGTGTATGCTTAAGGTAATAGACAACTGCAAATGAGTTGTTACAAATACAGTATATATTCCTACAAGAGAAGTTTACCTTAGAGGGGCTGTTTTGATGCCTGTACAGCCTGAGGACAGTTTTCTCCATTAGGATCTGAAATAGTCCTTGCACTGAGCAGGACATAGCCTTGGTACAGCCGATGGTAAGTGGGAAGCTTAAAATGACATAAAAGGTTCCCAGACTTCTTCCATAGCTTTATCGTTTGGTTTGGGGTTCTGTTGTTGTTAGTTGGTTGGGGTTTTTTCGTGTTTTTTTGGTGGTCGTGTTGTTGTTTTGTTTTTATTTTTTGTTTGTTTGGTTTTGCTGTTTTGTTGGGTTTTTTTGGTTTTATTGTTTGGTTTTTTTTTTTCATATTGATAAGAGACTGCTGAATTTCAGGGACTTCTATCTCCAAATTCTGTGTAAGTAGTTTTTTGTCTGTGACAATCACAAGCCTCCTGGTCCGTTAACCATCAGCAAAACCAGCTGAGATTTATCCAATGTTAATTATCAAAGTTAGCACTATCTACACAACGACAAAAATGATCTGAAAGGGACACAAATTCTAAATTATCAGGAAATATTAGAGTTATACAGACCTGTTGCAGTGTGCATTTTGGATTTTCTAAAGTTCTGTATGTTTCATTATTAGTTTCTATAATGGTTTATCCCTACAACCCCCCATTCCCAACTCCCTGTGGCTTTTCCCTAATATTAGACAAGTTTCCCACTCCCCTTTTTGCCCTTAGATGGCCCTGCCAATGCCCCTTGTTCTTAGTCACTCCCCTTCATTCCCTAAATTGGTTCTGGGTGTCGCCTTGCCCAGGAAGCCAGTACCAGGAATACCCCTGGTATTTAATGGACATGCTAAGCCCCAAAGAGTTCTCTCTGCACCTGGGCTTGGGCCTGAAATAAGCTTTGCTGCTCCCCATGTGTAAGTCCTCGATTCTTCCACGCTGTAACCACGTTTCTGTCTGAGCTTCAGACCACAAACACTGCATGATATGGTTGTCAGAAGAGCACAGGCTAGCCAATGAAGAAGCTCAGAAGAAACCATACAGACCTAGAGAAACCATATGAACATTCTGCAAATAAATGGATTCTTTTGCTTAGACTTTTAGTCTTTGGATAATGGTTGAAAGATGTCTTTGTAGAAGAAGTTCTCAACGAAATTGCTACCTCTAAATTTGCAAGTATTGGTATTAAAAAGTTAGGGACCTTGGGAAAGGATTAGTCCAGATAATAAAACAGTGAAAATAATCAATCCAGTAGGAGCAGAAACACACTGAATTTAGAAATGCTCTAAAATCAGGAAGGTTTTATTTACAGGAAGGGAACTAAGGAGCTGTTAATAGGTCCATTATTCAAGTAATTTTTTTCTTGATGGCAGTCTCTAGTACAGTTCTTAAATTTTGGGAGTGAATAGTCTTTCTTTCACTTGGTAAAAGTCATCCTTGTTCCTACTAAGTATTGTATCCTGTTGAGTCTGTCCAGAAGACCCAGTCAAAACCTTAACTGATTTAGAAAGAAGTAGACCAGTAGGGGATGGGAATTGCTGGTTAGAAGTATTATTTAGTACTTTCCAATGCTAAAGTGTGAGTAATTTTTGTGTTTACAAGAATCTACTTCTGCAAAGAAATGTCTTGTTAATAATCTTGAATGCTTTACTAGAATCTGTGTTATTTATTGTTTCTCTTATCATATAGAATGAGAAAAATATTTAATCTACCTAGAAATACTGTATATCTACAGTGTTTCTGGAGAGGTCTCAAAGACTAAACTTCCTAACTTTTAATTCTCACTAAGAGCTGTAACAGAAATGGCACAAGAACGTAAGGACAAAATGTTGTGGTTATAACCCACCAGGTGGTAAGGGCAAGGTTTCCTGTCTGGTGCAGCAAGCTGAAAACAATTCTGTTGTAAGGATTTAGATTCTTAATTTTACTCTTCTCTGGTGTTTAAACACATGCAGCAGCATCAGCTTAAATGCCAGCTTTACTACCACATAGTGTTATTGCTTTATTTTTCTCTTTATATCTGTGTATAAGTATACAGATTTTATTTAACACACTTCTTGCTGATTTAAGTTCCTTAGGATGTTGACAATATCCTCAGGCTTTCCTGCTCTTTTTAGTCAAATTATAGTTGTGCCTTCTGACTTCATTTGGTGGGAAGATATCTCATATGTTCAGTAGACATGTACTTGGAGAAGATTAAAAAAGAAGTATTTCACTAGCTTTTCAGAAATAAATCTGTATTTAACAGATACCTTATACTCTACCACATTTTTGTTTCTTAGTTTTTACTTCTGTAATCCTAAATAGCTGATGAATTCTCCCAGACATAACTACATTCAAAACATTGAAATAATCTGAGAGGAGGACATGTGAGAAACTGTCCTATTATTGTGTCCACAGGTAACTGATGGAATTAATGAAGTACAGATGTAATTGAGGTGTGCAACATGTCTCTGGCCTAAAGCTAGGTCACTGGTGCTTCCACAATAGAAATCCTTTGTTGTCTCAGAGGAGGGCAGTGAGCTCGTTTTGCAAGATATTTCCCCTTTGGGAAGTTGAATATCTATTACACTGAGAACAGACTTTGTAGTTGCATTACAACATTTTGTAAGGTAAGAACAGCCTTTGTTCTCTTTCTCTTTTTGTAATAATAACTGGATATTGCTGAGAGATGTTTATTGTCTTATCTCTGCCAATATGGCAGTTCAGTATTTATGGTTCTCATTTTTCAGAGTAAGAAAGAGAACAAGTATTAAACAGCTATGACAATCCTTTTGCTTACCTAAGAGGCACAAGTTTGTCATTGCTCTAAGCAGTGTACCTAACCTTTACATGGACTAATTACTTTGAATTCCTTCATCATTTTTCTCCCACATATCCTTTTGCATAGCAAAAGTTTTGTAGTGCTGTAGCTTCAGATCATTCTGGTTTTACACAAAGTAGCTGCAGTGAATTAGTTTTCCCTTAAGCTTTGATTATATCGCTGCACAGAAAGTCAGTGGGAGGCTAATGACTTTAAGGGAGCAATTGCTGTGTACATGTTATTTTGCATAAGTAAATATATAAAAGTTTTTATATGAGCAGTATTGGATAGGGCAAGGTAAGGATACATGTTTTATTTAGCTGAATTAATCTTACTTAAATGTTGGGAAATGTTATTTACTTTAATGTGGTTCTATTTTTGAAGCAGACTCAGAGATGGGAGAAGATTACTTAAAATGATAGCGGTAGTTTCTAGAAGTAATGCTTCCTTCTGCAGAGTGTTTTCTCTGTTAGAACCTTGAACAACTTTCTTATCATTAAGATTTCAAGTCCTTCCTTCAATAATTTTATAAATTAGAACATTCAGGAAAATTAAATCAATGTGAATTTAATTAGAACAAATTACTTAAACTGCATTAAACCTACACATTGTTGTTACTATTCAAAATAGACAGAATTCACTTTAGGCAGTAACATAAATCCAGATGAGGTACTTTTTTACTTGAACTCTACACAAGTATTTACCTGAATTTATCTATTTGGAGTTAAAATTTTACAAGAAGTACATAATGTCTCTATGTCCATAAGGTACAACTGAGATTGCAATCAAGTGTAGATGACCAGCTAATGTCTCCTTTTTAAGAAATCACTTTCCTGTACTTAGGTTCTGTATAACGATTTTCTGCAGAGAATGTTTTCACAGTGGTAACAAAATGAATATTAAATTATATTTTTTTAAATAAAACTTTTTTTAATTGCTTCCATCAAACAATATATTTCACTAAGTAGAATCAGTTTGAACTTATCATTGTTCATGCTCACTATGCAGACTTCAACATGCATGTTAGCAGCCTGATGGATGTACTAATATAATAAAAGCATCTAATATTTTCTGGTGATATTTTAAAGAATGAAGATTGAATTATACAGTGGATTGCCTCTGGAGAAAGTATAATGGGAGATGTAATCTACCCGCATGAATCACCCTCATTGTACCTTTTTAAGGCAACAGCAAAATTCTTTCAGTCCCTGCATTGCAGGATTTATTGAGGGACAAAATGGTTTGAACTGCAGCAACACTGATAATACCAATGATTTTCACTGACCTACTGGTAAATATGATATTTTAGCTTGTTTTTCTAGTGACTAGCAGAGATGAGAAAAAAGCCCTGAAAGCTAAGGAAGTGCACAGAAAAGGTAATACTGATACTTGGTGTGACCTAGGGTATAGGGTAGGAAGACTCATCAGAGGGATTTGGACAAGCTGGATTAATGGACCAAGGCCAGTGGTGTGAGATTCAACAAGGCCCTGTGATGGGTCCTGAACTTGGGTTGCAACCACACTGTGTAGCACTGCTGGCTGGGAACAGAGGGTTGGAAAGTTGCCTGTCTTCACTGACAGAGTTATCAAGCTTTGGAGCAGGCTGCCCAGGGAAGTGGTTGAATCACCATCCGTAGTGATATTTTAAAGGACGGAACAGGCTTTAGTGGGGGACTTCATAGCATTAGGCTGATGGCTGGACTCAAGGACCTTAAAGGTTTTCTCTGGTCTAAACTACTCTATGATTCCATAGATAAACAAAGGTGTTTTAATTTATGTAAAGACTTTTAAGTTTGTCAGCTAGCTTTGTGATTTAAGATTAATTTGAATTGTGAAATTTGTCCTCAGGGAGAGGTGGTGATCCGCAATTTATTATTATCTATATTTTTTTATAAATCACAGACTTTCAATATTTGTATTTTTTTTTGTTCTCTCTGTTGTGTGGCTTACAACAAATTCAGTCTCACCAGTGTCTGTCACACTGAGAAACATTGTGATTCAGAACCTAATTTTTCTGGAAAAAAATTATTTCAAACATACATTTGACAGTGGTGGAATTCATGGTAGTTCTCCTAATGACCCTTATTCTTAAATAAGAAGAAGTTCTGATCTTGAACCTATGAAAAATATCAAAATATTTAGTAAAAATATATTTTTGAAAAATGTCACCATGCCCTAAAATAACGTCTCATTTGTTTTAAACCACTGCATGACCCTTGGTTCCTCCCTGCGGGGGATGAGGTGTAGGTGATCAGAGCTATACACGGAAGAATTTTTGTGTACAGCAATGATCATATTCATGTGCTATATTTTTTCCCTCCAGGAGTAGTTTTTTATTTCCTGCTAATTTATTTTGTTTCTTGTTGTTATTTACATATTCACTAAAAAAAAATTCAGATTGAGCCAGAAATTATGTCTTCTGCTTGTTAAACTCTCTGACATTTTCAAATTGCATAAATCTTCTGATATCCATATGTCAGGAGATAAAAAGTGATGATCTAGTTTTTATAAGGGAAAAAAAAGTAAAACTGAAATCAATTCAGGTCAGTGTGTGCAATGCCTTTTCACTCCTAACAAGAATCAATCTGTCACAAACTCCATTTTGTTAGTTTTCTGGAAAATGAGTTTTGATGATCTACAGCTTGAGGCTCTTAATTTTAAATGAAAGAACAGAAAGCATCATATACTCTATCAATCTTCTGAGTACACTAAAGTGCAAAGTTAACTTCTCCAATGTTGCATAGTTTTACTCTTTCAGCATGACTTTTAAATGCTTTGGAATTTTTTATCTTTTAGTTCTTCAACACAGGCTATGCTGTGCTGGCACTTTCTGTCCTAGATGAAAAAGGGAGGAAACATATGGATCACTCGAAATAATTAAGAAGACTCACAGAATGATTGTTTATATATTTTGCAAATCTTAAAAATCAATAGTTAGAAGAAAAGTGTTAAAATAGTTAGACGCCATAATGGACTAGCTGCTTTCCATAGCCTTGTTCCTACGTTTCTCTAAGGCAATGAGACAGGAAAATCATAGGCAGATTTGCTCACTCCTATGTCAATCAGTAACAGAGAATTCTTTTTCCTAATTCTACCCTCTTTTTCTTTCTACATAAGAAATCTTATAAAGGCATCTGGGTGTTCTGCATAGCTCAGATGACATTAGTAAAAAGTCATTACTTAATAACCTTTTTAATATATTCTTTTAAATTGTAGACAATTTTAATCTGTGGAGAGAATGGAAATTTCTATTCCTCACTTAGACAACAGCTTTTCAATTATGGAACGTCATTATAGAATTATAATTTCGATGAAAACTTTCATAGAATTATCTAGCACAGCGTTTGGCAGGCAAACTCTGAAAATCTTATATAAGCTTTTCGAAGTCATGCTATCACCATTCACTTATTTCAAGAAAAGCTTCCATTCAGGACTACTCAGGAAATACCCTCTTACTCAGCGTTTTTGTGGCCTCCAGGGATGGATTTGAGCTGTGACCCACTCAGACTAAAAATAGCATGATTTTTACTAGGTTCTTTACTGCTGCTAAGTGCTGACCAGCAACAAACTGATAAAACAAAGGTCAGTTTTGGGCAGCATCTGTCTGATCTTACAAGGAACATATGTTTCTGCTTCTGTAGGGATTTTGATTCACAGAAAACATGAAAGTTTTTGTCTTTGGCCTCATTGGCATGGAGTGCTTTCAAAAATTTGACCTATCTGAAAATGTAAATCTTTCCACTGGCTGCTGATAAGAGCAAGTTCTTGTTTCAACTTAGTGTATAAATTCTAACTCTTGTTTTCTTTCTGGGATGTATTTTGGAAGCCTTGCTAGACCAATTACTTATGCTGTATGAGTGGTGACTGTAATTACAGGAATGCACTAATATGGCCAAGTACAATCAATATTAATTCCATTGGAAATAATGTGGATTTATAACTTCCTTCACAGAATAAAAATGTGAATTGCAACTTTGGCAACCATAGTTAAGTTGAAAAGAAGTAGTTACTTACTATGACTCTTATTATGCTAATTTATACTTTTTAATTAAAAATCCTCTATATATTTAAAAATACTTGCGGAGATTTTGTAAATAAAAAAAAAAATCTGCTGTTTATGAGTCTCATTTGTGAGAAATATGATTTGATTTTCTTTTAGAATATTTTTTACTAATTTGTGCAGTCCTGACCATAATTTTTAGCAAGAATAAACATGTACCTTATAATCCAGTATAGAAATGCCCTGTCTGTTGTGTGACAATAAATTACAACTTGCTGACCATTGTAAGAAGGACAAATGTTTAATGACAGGAGAGATGAACTGAACTCTGAATAAGTAATAATTCTCAGTAAGTAGGAAATATAAGTGTGAAATGAATGATGAAAAACACATAGATTAAATGGTAAATTTTTTTTTTTAAAAGATTTGTTTAGCCCTCTATCATGGTCCAAATTAGTAATGACTTTTAGAACCAACACGAGTGTGCAAAATTCTAATGGAATCAACTAAGCAGTCACTTATAATATGAGATTTTAGTCTCCATCTCTCTAATAATGTGTCAAGTATTTAAATATTCATATAAAATACTAACTTTAGCTTGAAATTACTAAAACCTTCTACCATTATACACTAATACAGAAAGTCTAGCAGTATTTTACTGAGGGTTAGGTATCACATTTTACTGAACCCTTAAAATTTTATTGGAACACATTCTTCAAGAGGAATTAAAACTATAATTTATCCTGATGTTTTATTGCCAATCCTATACTTAAATGTCTTAGAGGGGTTACTACAACTTACCTTTGTGTAATAATCTATTTAATGGTTTCGCCCTTTCAGTATGCATATTTGAAAACAGTAAATTTGATACAAATTAACTTTGCCAGTGGATCAAAGTAGGTGGGTACCTTGCTTGCTGACAATATCACCTCTGTGCAGTCAACCCATAATTCACCAATGGTTTTCCTTTAGTTAGCAGCAATGGAAACAAAAAGGCTAAAGATAAAAGAAAAGTTAGAGTTACACAAACCATAAAATCTGAAATTCTTTTCAAATCCTTCCTGATGGAAGAAGGATTTGGAAAATTTGTACTTTCTGCAGTGAAGTTTATTCCAAGGCTTGGGAAATCCACTATATTGTGAGGGGCTAAGAAGATCTTGAATTTTCACATAAGTCAATGGACCTGTACTATCTTTTCATCAATCCACATATATATTAGATCATTTCATCAGGCAGCTGATGCACTTCTTATTTGTAATTAAGTAGCCTTAGATGAAGCTATGGGGATTACAAACAAAGCAGAACAAACCAAACCCCCAAGATACTTGGCAGATATTTTGTAATTGGCTCCCAGCCAGACAGGCACCTGCCCAGATCCTTGCACAAGTGCCTCATGTGCCTTGCCAAATTTCTTACATTTCCTGTTGTCCTGTTATCCAGGTTGATTAGATACATATGAGCAGTACCTCTTTGCTCTAGAGTTACTGACCAGCTCCCCTACATTTGGTATAATCTGTAATCTTGGAGAGTGAGCTCTGACACTTTCTCCAAGTGAAAAAAATCTCTCATTTTTCCTCTCTCTGAAAAAAAAATGTAAATGGGTGTGGTCCTGCAATATTGGTACATAAACCAAAATTAGCTGGAGAAAGCATACTCTGAGAACTGCATGTGAGGTCTCAATTCCAGCACATCTATCCTAGCCAGTTCCTTCTGCTGGTGTCATGATCTGGATTCCACCAAAAGGCCTTCCTTGCCCTGACCAGTCTCAGTGGGGTCTCTACCCAGGTGTCCTCTACCAGGCCCAGGGGTCCTGTTTGGGCTCAGGTTTGTCACGCTGGGACACACCATCACACATTGTATGGTTGTTGCTGTGTTCAGTCTTAACTTCTACTCTTTCTGAGCAAATTCTCTGGGTGGCTCCCAGCCCTGACTCATTCCCTCACCTTGCCTGGATTGCCAATCCCCATTCCAGCCCTGCTTCTGTCCTGCCAGACTGCACCCTGTTAGGGAGAGCATGGCTTGTGCTGTCAACATCTGCTGCTCCTGCTGCAGCAGCCCTTGAGGAGCAGCCTCACTGCTGCTCTTTGTTGTATGGTTTGTTTAATCATTTCACAGCACAAACATGCATGTCCAAATGAGGCATCTGTTAGAGAATACACAGGATCTTTGTTCACTAAGGCTTCCATAGTTCCAACCAAATTCTCCTCCAGCCTCTGAAGTAAGTCAGTGTAGAGGAGGGATAGGCACATGGAGAATTTTAGCCTTTATATGGTAGAATAGGATAAGAATAAATATGAATAAAAGGAAACTTCAGCCTACCCATTACAAATATTACTTTCTCTTGGATTAAAAAGAAAAAAAACCCAAAACCAACAGTATCTTACATAATAGTATTATCATTTTCAGTTTATTTAAATCATATTAGTGTTTCTACTGCTGTATCTATTGCTAGCACTACAAAAAAAGTTCTCAGACTGATAGATTATTAAAAATCCAGAAGTTTGCCTTTATAATTTTCATTTTCTGTCCTGAGGTGCATTTCATGATTCTTGTTCTTTTGATCTTACCTGTAGGAAGAAAAGAGAAAAGAAACAAACCTATTTTTCTCCAACCTTTCTGTACTATCAACTCAGTGTGTTCTGAAAAAAATGCATAAATGGAAGAATAGAAAATTCTTCTTGTAAATGGGATCATGGCATTCACTTTTTCCAATACTTTTGATAGTTCTGTCACTTATAAATGTTTATTTTCCATTTCATTCAGACCATTCTATATACACAATGCCAGAAGGATCTGGGAGATCACTTTGTTGTTTAAAAAAAGTAGTGAAAAGTGCATGAGAGTCACAAGCACTAAATCCTCTTCTTGATGCTTACAGCTCAGTTTAGTAAACAAAGCACTTCCAAGATTTTGCTCTGTGATTATACCAATTTTCTTTCATCTATAGGACAGAAATTATTTTATTGGATGGTTTTGTCTCCTGAAGCAAAGTAATTTTCTGCGTGACCAGCAGTAATGTAATGTGGGCGATTTTAATAAGGGACAATTATTTTTAAAATTAAACTTTAAACAGAGTGCAGATTGTAATAATATAGCAGGGAAGTGCTGAAGATTATCAAGCTCCTTTTAAAATGGTTAACATTGAAATTCACTCTTTGATGATTCAGAGTAGCACAGAACTTCCAGAACAAAAGAGATTTTTCCACTTTTTGTTTCCTTATTTCTTGCATCATCAAAACCTTCCTAAACCTTAGATATAAAAAAAGCAAATTACAACATTCAAAGAGAGAAATCCAAACATTGTTGGATTTTTTTGTTTGTTTGTTTTTATTTTTCCTTTGGGGTGTTTTGGTTAAAAAAAATATAGTGTTAGGAATAGTGCAAGCATCAGAGAACAAAATGTTCAAGTTAGGAGCTGTCACATCCCACTCAATTTTTTATTTAAGTACATTGATTACAAACTTCAAATATATGGTCAAAGTGTCATTTTGCACCAGTAGCCAGAGGATGTAGACAACATATTCAGACATTCTGCTGCAGTGTTATTCTGGCCATACACAGCTTCCCAAAGGTTGGAAAAACGTGAGAGGTTTTTAGAACGTGAGAATGACACAGATGCACTACAGTTAGTATTAGGAAACTGTGATGATCTTTATACATCTGTTATAACCAGTGCTATCAAAGTTTCTGTTATTTTGTATTGTCAGTAATGTAAAAAATGTGTTCAAAATATGCCCTGTGACTTTTTATTAGAGTGGGAAAACCAGAAAAATATCATGTTGTCTGATTTAGTGAGCTTGCTTCAAAGCATAAATCTGCTGCAGTGCAACCTTCTCTCTTTTGGTTAATTTAGGTTTGGTAACTTTGAATCTATGAAGAAAAATCTGTAAAGAATAAATATACAGCTGAAGAGAACAAGCAATTACATATTGGTTACTCATAAAGCAGGTAGTCAGAACTAATAAGTTCCTGCAGCTTTGCCTGGTTTTAATGTACCCATTAATATGTTCATGATGAGCCTTTGCTGGCCAGTCAGTCTCAGATTAGGAAGAATTGGCCTGTGTTGCTCCCTGGAATGGATCAGTATTCAATGTCAATCAATGCTCAGCATTGTAATTTCACTGTTCCACAGTTTCCTTTTGTTTGTTTTACTTACCATTGTCTGCTCTTTCATACTTGTAATTTTCCCCCTGAATCCCTAAGCTGTTACTCATGTCTGGTTTAATTTTCTTATCTGGCATGACTCTAGGTTATGCAGTTTTTGATGTGATTTTTTTCAAAGACTGAGAGTTTTAGCAGTAAATCTGACCCAAGGTCATCCAGCTGGATAGGTCAAACGTAGACATTGGATTGAAAATAGCTGAACTGCTGAGTTAATGGACAGAGATTCAGGGAGAAAAAAGCAATAAAATAACATGTGCAGCAATTTTTTGTTGTTGTTCTTTTCTCAAAAAATGGCTAAGATGGAATGGTTGCAAAAATTCAACATATTGCAAGAAAGTTGATGTAGAATGTTAAGCATTAATTTCTAGAAACCTGGTGTGTAATTAACACTCCTGTCAAGCAGACCTAATCAATGGTGCTAGAGATAATTAAGGTCTACTTTGGGATTCACCTTGTGATGCATGTTTTCATTTGATTCAGGTCTGTGTGACAGCTGCCAGATTGGTCAGTACATTAACAATTTGGCTGGGAGAATTGGCATGTGCGAGGTCCTACTGCTTTAGTGGAAGCTCCAGAGTTCTGGGGCCAGTAACAAGCTTTTTTTGGTACAGATTTCATACTGGGAAGAAAGCTATAAATCCACTCCTATAAACACTGATTAACTTAAGGACAAAGTATATTACTGATTCCATGTTACCTTGAACTTGTAAATGTGGACTGGCTGCCACTTTTTATAAAGGTGCCGATTATCCATTCTAATATTCAGAGTAACTGAAAATAAAATGGAACTTAACTTTGGTTGAACAGTGATTTTGGAAAGAAAAACCTTTTACAAAGCATAGAGAATCAGATCCTGAAAAATGCTATTAGATCTCAAAGCTACTGCCATAAGGAAGTTCAATGAAAATTTTGGAGATATGTTTGTAAAATAAAAGTTGATTGGCCAGATTTTACAATAGGAAACTAATACTTTGTTAAGGCTCTATTAGATTCTTAGAAATAACTAGTTCTGTCCTACTAACTTTCCATTATTTTCTTTTACTTTCAGTGGTTAAACTGGAATTTTAAGGAGAAATAGAATATTTGAGCCATATTTCAAATTCCAAACCATACTTGACAAATAAGAATGTTACAAACATGAATTAATTGTAGACAAAGCAAAGCAAAACTTCCAAGTGATCTTGTCAAGACTGATGTTAGTTTGAGGTAGAGAAATTAGTCAGTTAATATGCTTTCACACAAGAGTCCTTACAAAAATGAGTAGAGTGAGTTACCCAACCAGCAGAGGAGAATGTCCAGATCTTCAGACTGATGCAGCTTGATATTACGTAAGTCTTGTATATGTTAGGTTGGCAGTATTTTGCAGAAAACTAATTTGTATAAAATGAACATGTTTCTAAACCCCAAGTAAGGTTTTCCATTTCTTCTCTTTTATCTTTTTTTTTAAGTGGTTGGATCATTCAATATCAGGCAAGCGCTTTCAAAAACAAAAAATAAAAAGAAAATCTATTATTTCAGAGATTTCTCATTAATCCAGCTATTGACAAGAATGGACATATCACCTTGCATAATTATTTCTAAATTAGGCCTTACACCATGGAGAATATTTTCAATTAATTATCTCATGTAATGTTGCAAACAGTTAAGAAACAAACCAAATACTCCCCCTGCCCCCAATGAACACATTTTCTAATGAAGTTGTCAGCTTCAATTAGCTTTGTGAGAGACTCAAAAATAGAAATGCTGAAAAATTTGTAGAATACACATACTTATCTCTCAATTATTTTTTTTAATATCTATTAGTGTCTTTTACATCTGACAATAGATTAGGAAGAGCATGAAACCTGACTAGATTTTATGCTTAGAATTAAAGTACATTTTAAATATTAATCAGAAATTTAAATTGAACTTTTATTTCCTCTTCTAGATTGAATGGTGGCAGTATGGATAAAAACAAGGGGGTTTTTTTTACAAAATCTATGCAAGCCTGTAAATGGAAAATTTAAAGAATATTTCCCCTGCAAAATGAAAATTTAAAAAATATTGCCAGACCATGTTAAGTAAAGTGAAAGAATTTCAGATTAGCAACCTTTTCTGCCATAGAACATCTGGAATTTTCTGAGGAGAACTACCAAAGAGATTTCAGAAAAGACAGGGAAAAATTGCAAGGCTGGAGAAGGGTTTATTAGGAAATAATTGAAATGAAATTTCAAGAGTGGAGGTTAGATTTGCTAAGATTAGAGTTTGATGTAAATCAAAGAATGCAGAGAAAAAGGATCGGAAGAATAACAACTATGACATGGGTAAGAAATTCAAGTAAGTATATCAGGAAAGAAATTAAAGAGATGAAAATTTAGAATAATTGAGTTCAGGGAAAAAAAAATGATAGTTAATTTGCCAATAAAAATACATGACTGTCAAATATGTCTGGAAAAAAGTAATAAAACAAGAGCTATAAGGTAAGGAGACTTTAAACCGTAGTAATTTGGGTACACATAAATGTCTTCCAGGAAAACAGAGTGTGGCATTTTCAGAGACAATAGAACATGATTGTGTGTGTTTTCTCTCTTTGGTGAGTCTAAAAGGTAGGAATGATAGAATATTTCGTATTGCTGAGGAAATACATTGATATTCAAAGTATTACAGTGGCATTCCATTACTATTTTACAATGAATTGGTAGCTATATTGGTAACAATAATAATAGGTAGCTAAACAGAAAGTTGTTGAACATCTTACACTTTATTGGAAAGAGTGGGTCATCCTTCCAGAGGGTGCAGCTCTTCAGGTACAGGCAGCTGTGGTCTAGGCTTCTCTTTGCATGGGTCTCCCACAGGGTGACAGTTCCTCACAGACATCCATCTGCTCTGGTATGGGTGTCCTCCAAGGGCTGCAGGTGAATATTTACATCCCCCATGAACCTCTGTGGGCTGCAGGTACACAGCTGCTTCAGCATGGTCTGTACCACAGGCTGCAGGGAAATCCCAGATGTTGCACCTGAAGCACTTCCTGTCCCTCCTTCTGCACTGACCTTGGTGTCTGCAGATTTATCCTTCTCACATGTTCTCATCCTGCTTTTCTCTGGCTGGAACTGAAACTGTGGNTTTTTTTTTTTTTTTTTTTCTTAAATACCTTATCACAGAGGTGTTACCAACTTTTCTAATCGGCCCAGCCTTGGCCAGCAGCATGTCTGTCTTTGGAGCTGCCAGGGTCTGGCTTTGCTGTACATGGAGGAAGCTTCCAGGATCTCCTCACAGAAGTCACCCCTGTAGTCTCCCCTCCGCTTTCGAAGTTTGCCCGTGCAAATCCAATAGACAGTCACATGATGTTATTTGAACATATACTCATCAGAGATTAAATAAGAAAAAACATGCGGTGCAAAGTTTAATAATCTTTTAAATCATTTTGTCACCAAGGTTTCTTATAAATTTTGTTGTTATTCAGATAAATTTTTGCAGATACGTATTGTTTTTACTCTTTTTAGCAGTCCCATGATCACAGTGTTAGGGAGAAGTATATTGGAGAAGTTCTTCTTCCAGAATTTAAAACACCAGCATAAAATAATGGACAATACTTTTATGCAGCCACTCTGAACAAAGAAACAGATAATTTATTTCATTTCCACAAGTTCTATACAGAGAGAAAACCCATTTGAAAATTTAATGGAAGTGTTAGTACCTAAGCGATAACTTACAGAAGAAATACATAGAATGGAAATGGGGAAATCACTTAGTAAGTGTCAAAACTATAATTTGCTCCTTCTTCTTGATACACTGCCCATAGTTTATCTACTCCACTGCTCTTATGCAGTATAAAGAACAGAAGTTCAGGGCGTAACAGATTAATGACATGTTTGTAGCAATATGAACGAGAAGGTTAGGAAATTTACATTACTGTGAGCTACAAGATGGATTAATGTAATTTCTGTTTACAGCCTCACATTTAATTCATCAGTTTTTCCAGGGGAAAATGCATTACTAGTATCATGCTTTGAGAGAGTTTTGGAGTACGGTTATATTAGTAGTGTATAACTGGAGACATTTGTTATAAATACAGACCTTAATTCCAAAAAATGTTGAACAGTTTCCTAATAGAATATAGCTTTTCTTTGATAACAGGGTGAAACAGTGTCAGTTCTGTGTCAAGGTCTTGGAAAATAAATGAAACAAAAGTATGAAAGTGAAGGTGATAAAAATTCATGAGCTCTAAAACTACATTTTATTTTCTTCATCATAGCAGTATCACTACCTTTATTGTTTTTCTGAAACTTTGATTTTAATTTTCTCTTCCTTAATCTTCTCAAAATATAAAACTAAATTAAATTAAAAACAGAAAAAAATTGAAAATATTTTTTCTTACAGGACACAACAGGATAATCATGACATGATTTTGATGCTTAGCTATGTTATAATACCCAATTTAGAAGAGGATTTTGGAAGAAATTTAAATAATATGTTGAATAGGAATAGATTTCATGTATGTACGTCACTGTATTTTTCTTTTTTGATTTTTTAGTATATTAGACCTGAAACCATTTCTTCAAGGAATTTGTTACAATCTTTATGATTATCTCCTTTTAGATTTTTTTGTGAAAAACACCTGGAATGAGGAAAAGCTGCAGATCTGTACTGTATTTTTTTTTTTTCACATTCAATTCCAGTTAAAAATGTAGAAGTGTTCTTGTTTGGAGGAATTTGCATTTGTGCAAAAGATAGGTCACAAAGTAACCTACATGTGACGAGAACTAGGCCCATTCTTGGCTGGTTGTTTTCTATTTGTCTCTGCCTCCCAAATCACAGCTCTGTGGCAGGCCCTGCTATAGTATCTGGCTCTTTAAACCAGCTCTGCCAGTTTAAGACATTTTTATATAAATATGTCATCTGCATTCAGAGTGATTTGATTTTTATGCTGTCAAGAAATTAAATGGTTAAACAATATAAAATATTAAATATGACAGACAAGGCAAAAAGTTCAAAGATGGTATTTCACCAGAAATTAATTAATAAATTGGTTACTGGAGCTTTTCTCTTTTGTTCCCAGGGAAATTTAAGACAACAGAAGAAGCAGGAGTTTGTGATGGGGTAGGGAAAGTGGAGACTCTAGGATACAGCTAGATTCATTTTGTTATCTCTCCAGGCAGTGAGCAGGGAAGAGAAAATATTAAAGAAATGTGGGGTTTATTGCCAAGACCTTGATGTATTACAGAAATCTGCATTTCTTATTTGTTAGTAAATTAATAGTAACCTATAGTTGCTTACAGTTTCCTTATATATGGGTATAGGAAACCAGATGTCTGAATGCCACTGACTGTATCTTTCATGTACCCTTCAAAAATCTGAGTCTTGTGTCTCCTCCCCTCATTAAAATGATGGATTCACATAGTTACTTTTGGTATGCAGAAGCCTAAATGGGCATTAATGTTGTAGTATATTTTTTTCTAGATCAAATACTTAAGTATTTTGCTCTAAGATTATCTTAAATAAAAACTGTAGAAAAATCTTTTGGATGATTATGTCTTATATGTTTACAATATATTTTCTTTCATGTCTTTCCATGTGTTATTAAAATGAACAAACTAACAAATCCACAAAACCCCTAAGTATCCAGATCTTTTCAAAATACAATATTTTATATAAACTAAGTCAAGAGGTTAAATTCTCTAAAATATTGTTTGTGGTCACTTTTTATTGAAGATTTCCAGCAAAAAGAGGAGTTGTACAATCTAATATATAAGACTGTTAAGTCTTGGAAGAGAGAAGACTGCTTGTGTTATAAGAATTTAATATAAATGAAAGCCTTGTGTCATTGTAGAGGTCTTAGCTGTTTTCTTCCTGCCTATTTGTTTTCGAAAGAGAGAGAGTTAAGTTCAGCAAAGACCTTGGAAACTTCTGCAACACCCCTTCCTCTGAGAATTACTAGCAGTCAGAGAGGAAGCTAAGCACAAGGCATCACAGAGGTGGGTCCTGGGGGATTGGGTGAAGGGACAGATGTTTTGCACCATTTTTGGGTCATACCTGGGTGACTAAGCATTCTGGGATTGTGATTTCAGCGCAGCAAAAATAGCACTTTGCTCTCCTCCAAAGGGAACTTGCATCAGTCACTACCTATGTTGGACAACAATGTGGTGTCATCTTTGAGGTGAAGCAGGTAAGGAGAGACAGTGCATTCCTATCCTTTGCTTTTTTAATCAGCCCATTCTGAAGACACAGGAAGCAGTGGAAAAGATCAGGGGATGCCTCTGGCACAACTGTTGTACTCATTCTACACTTCCTCCTGTGGCTATATTTCAGTGTAGAGAACCTAAGGCTCATCATTGAATAAATGTCAGCCTACCAGAGTAAATTTAGCATAGACAGCTTTGAAATCTTTCATGTGATTGTAGTCATCTAAGGATATAAATTCTAAGACAACTTCAGTTACTTGTCCTCATTCCTAAGTATCAGGATGATCCTTCCACCCTCATGTGGGACATTCTAGTAACAAAAACAACCAAGACTTGTAATACTATCCAGACAAGGATATACATTTTCCCTGGTTTCCTTTACAAAGGTAATTTCCATCCTTTTTGCATACGCTCTGGGTATTTTTTATTATTTTATCTCAGTGTTTTAATTTTAGGCTTCATAGATAAGGGACTGGCAGCCACACAATAAAACAATTATACTCCAGTTTAAAACTGTGCATACCCATCTAAGTCCTGCAATTTCTGCTGTTGATCTGTTGTTGATTTTCAGATGTTTATTCTCTCTGCCAGTCCCAATTTTCAAGTTAATTTGTGATCACCTGGTATTAGCAAACTTTGTTTACAACACCAACATCACATGGCAGCATGCAAAACAAATATTTTACCAGCTGTTTTTGAGCTGTAAGTAAGAGCATATGGTCAATGTGGCTCTGTGTAGTCATGATATATAGAACTGAATGAGCTAGTGCTTCGTTGAGACTTTAGATTCCTGTATGAGCCCTACTTAAACATCTGGGTTTAGTCATTCCATAAAATTTTTGATACAAGAAAGATTGTACTGGATTAATCAAATTTGTCTTCTAGTGTCACATAAGGGCATCATAGTAGAGAGTTGGAAACTGCAAGAATTTAGCATTCGGTTGGGGTTTTTTTTATTTGTAACTTCCCAGTCAGTGGAAGAATTGGTATCACTGTATTTATTGCTGGAGAGCTAGAAATTTTCATAAAATCATCTGGAATTTGGCCTTATCAAGATAGAATTTTGAGCAAGTTACTTCAGTGACTGTGGTGTTTTTCTTGACTTAGAGTAGGCCATGAAACACACAACCAGAAACTTGCCCACACAAAGTGGTATGACCAGGCTATTGATAATTTTGGAGTAGGTGACCAGATACCCCTTCAGTCATGTCTTTTCTTTATTCACAAGCATTCTATAACCAAAACAAATCTTTTTTCTTATCTTCTTTTGAGACTGAGGATCATAACTGCAATATTCAAAACATGGGACATCACAGATATGAACTTATGCACATAAGAGTTTTGAATTTATTCCTTTTCTAGTAACTTACATAACTCTAATTACCTTTTTTTTTACTGCAGTTGAACTTCATTTGATAATCTTAATTCCTAATATACATTAATATTGAATTGTTCTCTCTTGAATCAGCAGTTTCGTTCCTTGGATGTGGGAGAGAGTTAGGAATGTGAGACAACTCAGTCTCCTTCCCCTTCTCCTCAGCCTTTTCTATCATCCTCTTGAGTGCTGATGACTAGCAGTCTGATATTCTTTTGAAGTTATTTGCACTGATTTACATCTCTATCTCTTCAACAATGACAATTAACAAAACTTAAAGTACAGATACCTTTTTCCCTTGGTAGGAATGACCAAAATAAATAGTGTCATTCTGTGTACTTGTGGAAAGGGAGGAAGGAAAGAAATAGAGAAGGAAGACAAACTAAGATGAGCTTCATTTTAATTATAAGCTGCATAACAATCTGTAGATGGGGCATGACTTCTGGGGTTTGTTTAAAATGCCATGGTGGTGCCAGACTTCAAACATCAGCTGCAGAGATTTTGTAAAAAGAGATGCCCTTTGGATGGATTGCTGTGTTGCTTATCTCTGTGTGTGCTGACTTCTCCAAAGAATATATTGGTAGATAGCTCAGACAGCTTTTCCCTTTATAAAGGCTCCTCTCATTATTCTCCCTCATATTTCCATTATACTTTATCTTTTACAACTTCTTAGAAATGAAAGTCATACTGCAGAGAAACTCAATCCTCTTTTTCATTTGCTAACTATTTGCATAACTGAATCCACTTATTTTTTCCTTATAGATAGCTAATGTTATAGGCTTGTCTACATTAAGAAAATAGGTCATATTTTGAAAAAGCTAAATTATTAATGCTTCAAATAGCATGAAAATCAGAAGGAAAAATGGTAATGAAATCTTGATATGTTTCAATACCAGGAGAAACTAAAGTAAACCCAGATTAAAGGCATAATATCACTGGACTCAAAATCATTATAAAAACATGAGAGAAATTTAAAAAAATTGAAAATAAGGAGATAAAGACAAAAATATTTCAATTGAGGGTAAATTCTGAAGAATAATAATGAAGGAATACTTTAGTAACTTGTGTATTTCTGTTTGCACGGTTTATGCATATGTCTCTCTCTTTAAATACAGAGTAGCAGAGCAGCAGAAGTCCCTAGATTTGTGGCTTGTCCTGGAAAAGGTGTTACTGGAAGTGATTATAGCATAGCAGTCAAAGCACATCAAAATCAGTGTGTTCATCAGTGTTTAAGCAAGCTCCATTGCTGCCTAAATTAGTGCATGCCCATGCTGATGGATCCAGCTGCTTATGAACATAGCTTCCCCATTGCTGCATGGGAAAATAGCAATAGGAAAAATAGCTTTTCGTAGAGTTTTCCTCTCATGAGAGTCATGTTTTGAGAGCAGCATAATGTGTTTAAAATGAAACATTTTTGCAAAAGTAAAAAACCTGAAAGTTACAAGACAGTTTTTAAAAAGAGGGGAAATAGGTGGGTTTTTTTTATTTTGTAAAGAAAAAATAGGCAACCAAAAGAGTTGCATCTTTGGAATTGAGTTGGAGTCTGGAATACTATATGCAGTAGAGAAAGACAAAAATAGAAAGCAAGAACTTGGCATTGCTAAATAGCTGGTGTTGGGGCTGTGACTGCACCAGGAGGCTGCAATAGGTAGTAAAGGTAAGTAGTTTTTATTTGTGGAATAGGTTGTAGATGATGATAGAATAAAAATGCAGCTTAGAGAGATGCAGGTGTGGGCTGATAGAAAGAATATGTGGGCCAAAACCACAGGTCAAGAGCTATGAGCAAATGGTCAGGAGAACAACAAAACAAACTAACAAAGGAAACACAGAATAGCTACTTAGCATATGTAAAACATGTTATATACATTAAGTCCATTTATAACACAGAATGGCAGACCAGTAAAACAAAAATGAGGTGTAGTACATGCTCTAGAGTACATAAAATTAGTCCATAAGATGAGGAAGGGGTAATATTCGCTATCAATATAACAAATCTGCCAACTTTTCTGAGAGGAAAACAGCTCAGTTCACCTAGCTTAATCTTAAACTGGAATAAAAGCAATTAATAAATTTATTATGGACTTGTGTTAATCATCTAACCTTGATTTATGCATTTGGGATTAATATGTGTTGTACAACAGACAAGGTGGAATCCTAGGCATTTTTAAATTGTCCATAAACATCTTTCTCCAACTGAACACCCAAAATTCTAAATATGCTGGCGCACAGTCTGGATACTAGTTGCTCATGGCTTCCCATGGGGAAGTCATCCTCTTTAGTATGGACAGAGGTTGTAGTGCCAGCAAGGATGAGTGCTGCTCTTCCTACTCTAATGCTTCTTCCTCTCTTTTGTTACAAAATTTTGTTTCTTCTGTATTTCTCAGGTGAAATTTTCATTTATTTCCAAAATATGTTAGAATTTTCTTGTTTACCATTTACTCTGGCTGATGTTTTTCGTGCCCTTTAACACCCCCGGAGGCATTTGATTCCCAGCTGTGATATTTAATGAGACCAGTTTTGGCCAAGCATGCTCCTGAACTTTGTGCATTTGATCTGTATGCACGTACTGTGTACACTTGCTCTAATCCTACCCATGTCGTTATCCAGCCTGTTTGCCAACAGTGGGCTGTGCAAGTATGCCCACATCATTGAGGAATTCTGGATATTGACAACTCACCGTAGTAATACCCACACATGTTCTTGAGGAGTGTAACATTGGGGATCATTACAACAGGGAAGGGTGGATACAGTGAAATCTGTGTATAGGAGTTTTCTAGTTTTGTTGAGAAAAATAGTTTTAAAATTTGAAGAATTAACTGTAAAGTTAACAAGCAGCTCTTCGAACATATTGGTGATCATTTATTAGTTTAATATTTTAATTAGAGCATCAACACATTGGCATGTAAGGCATATTTATTTATCCCACATGGATAATACAGCATGCAGGGTCTGATATGGCACTTCCACATGTAGATTTAATTTGTATGAATCACAAGGCCAAAAGTTCTTTAAAACACATTGACCAATATATTTACCAAAAAACACACACAAAAAAAAATTAGAAACAAAATGCTTAGACTTCTGCCTATGATATACCTAACATCTCCCTTGAAATTAATTTACTTCCAGAAGACTAAACAATAGAAAAAGTGATGGGGATTTTCACAGAGGATTTCAGGGGCGATGATTCATGCAGATAAATGCATTGGGGAAATTAATTGAAAAAGATACTGATGCTGACATCTTGAGGGCCAGAAACAGTTAAAAATTTGCCCAGGGACTTACAGAGAATGAGAAAGGGGTTGTGAAATAGGGTCATGCCTATCTAATTTGAGGGATATGTGCTATTTCATGGCCTATGGAGTCTGGCAATGAGAGACTGCAAACGCTGACTCTTGGACCACTGCCTCAAGAAACCCACTGACTCAAAAAGGAGAGAAAGATTGACCATATGTCCTAATTAGTATGAGAAGCAAGAAAATTATTTAACAAATAAAGGGTTACATTCTAATTTTAGGAGAAGTAAGTAACTTCTAGCCAATGAACTGTTATTTTTTTTGTGTGGTAAAATGTATCAATAGTGAAAACTTTTGAGAATCTGTGTGCTTGATTTCTGGAAAAATTTTCGCCTTGAACCTTGTTCAGAATCAACAATGCAGCTTATCTAAATTAGGTCCCTTGCCCATGTTTAGAGTCCCTAAATTGGCTCCAGTGCTATACTGAACTCAAAGATATTAAGCAGACACAGGCCATCTGTGAGTTTTGATGATACGTAATTTCACTAAAAATGTTGGTTTGACAACAGTCAAACCATTATATAAATAATGGATTAGAATTTGTTTTTCATATTTTGGTTTTTTCTCAATACAAGTACATGTTAACCTCTTAAGTGCTATTCTCTGATGAATGCGTGTGTGAGGGAGAGAAGAAAACACTAAATATTTTATCCTATGCGTGGCTAAAATACATTACCTACAATCACATCTAACTCAAATCTCAAAAACAATAGCTTGTATCCCTTAGCAAATTAGTTCTATTCTAAGCATATTTCTTAACCCTAAATCCTCTGTCAGTGCAGAAGACGAAATGTTCTTGAAAAATTATTCAGAGAACGAAAGAAAAACATCCTAATGATCTTTTTATTTGGGCTCCCTAACCACTATTTGGCAGCCTTTAATTGACTCTGCTTGTGCTCTATGGACAACAGACTGGGACTTCAAGAGATTTTAGGCTGTCATAAAGCAGCCTATGCCTTATTCACACAGTATCTATTATGTGAGGGACTTACAGACACACAACACTTCTCATTCAGGACATTTATCTCCTCTGCCCGTCTTTCAGAGTTGTTGCATTGGTATATTTACATCTATTTATTGGTACAGCACCCCTTTTCTAGGAGAAACAATTAATCAAAGACAAATACCTTGCATTTGCAACAAAACCTGTGTAGTTCTTTGTTAGCAGAAGAATGAGCTCCACAGGCTTGAATTTTCCCTGCTCCCAGAAGGTTTTATTTACTTGCAGTGCAGCCCTGTCCAGCTTAGGAATTCTGTTGTTGCTGTTGCTGGTGAGAGGCTTGGTGCCAGTTACACTGATTGCATGAGCCATTGGACCTGTCAGGCTTTATCTGGGATTGGCCTGATCATGGACCTGTTTCAACTTGTTTAGCTGTAACACCAGCTGTGTAATGACCAAGTAACTATTACCTCTCTTGGCCTAATTTTTTGTTTACCCTTCTACTGCTGTGTGGAATAACAGCAATTGCTATTTGTTTGTAGTTACTAGGTCACAATAGCAAGTAATTTTTCTGTATGAAATAATGAAAAATATATGGCCTTGGAACAAAATGCAGAACATAAGGATGCAGATATGGGATGACAGCAGAACCTACAATGTATAGGTGAGACTGATTGCCACAGGGCTACAAACAACTGGTAAATGCCCAGCAGTTGTTCAGCAGCAGAATGACCTGGGCAAAACCAGTTTTAGGGATAAAAAAGGGAGGAAGTGGCAAGTATCCAACCTAAGCAACACAGGCCTTTGTAAATCTGAGTGCAATGGGGAGTTGGAAACCAGTGGGAGGAAGAACAGCAAGGTGGATCACATTAGCAAACATATTTAAAATTACACAAAACATGTTATAGAGACAAAGAAGAAACCCTCAGCATTGTATCTGTGCTGCAGAAGGACTTGCTCTTGAAAATGCTTTGAGTGTAACAAACTGATGTGAATTCAAGCAAATCAGAAAGTAATTCAGATGCAACAAATTAATAACAGTATTTGAGATTTGCACATAAAGTAGGATGTTGTTTTGTACTGTAGACACTGAGTTAAAAAGCTACAGTTTTATACTACAGCATTAGTGGTCTGTTCTGTTGTTTTGGTTTGGTTTTTTTATTAATTGCCTTTTTATAGGTTCTGGCAGCACTAAGTATTCCGTGGAAAGTTGGTACCAGATTTAAATGAGACTGGAGAGTAAAAATCATGTGAGGGATAGAAAAAATACTGTTGCTTCTTCTGGTTTTATGTCTATACTAACTTTTTTGTCCTTGAAACACAAGGATTAAATACCAGTTGAAGTCTACTATGCAGATTTTCACAGTGCTATTCTGATTTACATCATGTTCCATGGTTAAAGGGAAAAATTCCAGACATTTCATCCACTGATAGCACAAAAAAGTAGTTCAACAAAATAAAATTGGTTTGAGTAACAGAAGAATATTTTTTTTTTAAATATGTAAATATTTGGATTTGTAATGTTTAGAGTCTAAACTACTTATTTCAGCAAAATTTTCTTCGCGGATTTTATTACTTTCACAGAATTAGCCCTGAACTTCACAAAATTCATGGAGGCAGTTATTTCAAATTCTCCAGATGATTCAAATTGCTTCCTAACAATTTTGTTAAGGATGTATGCACTTACTCCTCCATGCGCTATGAACAACATGTATATGTTAATTCAAGTTTGCACACGACTTATGGGTATGTCAGAAATAAAGCTTTTAAAGGAATGTGTTCAGAAATTTCTATTTTCTGTGGGCAGAGAATGCTATTCCTTAGGGCAGAGTCCATGGCATATGAGTTTTCTGATGGGAATCTATATGAGAAATAGAGATACTTCACAGGTTAAAGGCTTCTTGTAGAGCTAAGATGGCCTCACAGGCCAGTGCTTACGGGATTAGATGTTTGAATTTACATATTGAGATGAGCCGGATTGTTTACTGTCACAAAGTCTTTTCCATTATTTGTTCAAAGTCTTTGTAAGATTTTAGTGAAAGCTTTGAGAATTGCTTAACTATGCTAGAAAATTGTTTTCTTTAGGTTTGTGTTTCAGAGTTGCAATTTGTTCTTTAGTAAGCAGCTGAACTAGTGCTCTGTCCTTACATAGTTCCAGTTAGAATACTCAGGCTTCACTAAATGGTGCTTAGATACTGAAGGAAACAGCTTTTAGACACAGTATTGCTAATTGGGAATTTGGATGAAGATATTTAATGTTAAATTATGTATCTAAAGAGCTAAAATTGGAATGATTTCATGTGCTTGCCCAATGCTTTCTTAGATACAGCCTCTTACTACAATGCACTAGACTCTCCTCTGCACCTAAATGGGGCTAAAATTTTTTAAGAAGAAGGATAAAATTAAAAACTCATGAATAAATTTAATGATTTGCGTCAGCAGAAGAAATCTCAAATGCAGACTATGTCCTAATAGACATATATGTTTATTGTCTTTCTGTAAAACCAGATGTAGAAGATGGTCAGGCTCCTAAATTGCAATCCCTATGAAAATATAAGCAAAAAATGGGGATTTTTTTTAAAACATGTTTCTTTTTCTTTATGCTGTGGCCTTTTTTATAACTTTCTTCCATTAAAAAGGAGAAGTGAATGGCCCTTACAGGAATCAAAGCCAGATCTTGGCATTATCAGCACCATGCTCTGACCAACTGAGTTAATCTCAGGGTCATGTTATGAACTATGTTTAAAAAATTCAAACCGAATTCTATGTTTTTCAGCAGGTGTATTCATGAATAAATTTTAGTCTTTTAAGATTAAATACTCCAAACATATTTTGCACAATACTATGGCACATTGTAAATATCTCATTAAGGTGTTATGTTTTGTAAATTTGAAAGAAGAAATAATTTAAAGTTTAAATATTTGTACAGGGACCTAGAGCTCAGCATTTTCCCAGGAGAAAATCACAATTTTTTGTATAATGGAGTGAAGTCTAGACCAGTTTTATGAATAACTCTTCACACCCATTTTTTTTTCCTTGTAGGTTTTGGGGGATTGGAATGGTTGGAACCACAATGTTTCTTGTGAATTATTTTTAGAATACTTATGTATTTTGAAGTTCTATGATAGCATTTATAAGTATTAATTATGGAATAATCTTCTATCTATTAAGAGCTATTTGTTCCTGTAACATGTTCATGGCATTTCATAATGGTGACCTACATATTCAAATGCATTCCTATGATAATTATTGATAATATATTCAAAGAATTTCATTTTTCATATATCCCTTGAAATTTCTACTAACTACAGTAGTATATGCTTACACTGCTGATTATGGGAAGTTATGGTTTTAAAAGGCTTCAGCACAATGGTCTCCTTAGATGGATGTAACCTTCTAGGAATAAGAACGCTTTTAAAATTAAATATTCACTGGCCTCAATGTCTTGGGAACATTTCTCAAGTAGTGGGTGAGATCTGAGAAAGTGCTTTAATTGCAATTTAGGAGAATTCCAAGGAGCCTGAAGATGAGAGAAAAATTCAAGGGGAAACACTTAAAATAAATCTGCATCTTGATGATATGGCTAATAGAGTCTTTATGCATTTGTGAATTTGTTTTTATCTCAACTTTATGTGACAACTGGTTCGCCAGTTGCAGTTGACTTCAGCAGAACTGTGACATTGCACTGAATTCATCACCTCAGAGCCCGTCTCAACAACAGTGGAGAAAGGTTACTCTGCCTTGGGCTCAGCAGCCAGTTTCTACCACTGTTAGAAATGAGCACCTGAAATGAGACTAACTTTAGTCCATTCCCTTGATGCACACATATTTTAGGTCATTTAGCTTGTCTCTAAACAGAAATGGTTGTTGCTGTGTTCATATATATGGGATGAGGCATTTAAAAGAAAAAGAAGCTGATACCTGTTGAATCTGTGCATGGAAAGCTCAATAACCATTCTTAAAGGGAAAAGGGCTATTAATGCTATAGTATGCATAGTCCACATTAAATAGGGTTGGATTTCTCGGGGTTTATTCCTGGTTGAATAGGGAATATCTCTGCCTTTCCTGTGTTCCAGCACAATGTGCTATGATCTCCTGAAGACTGCAAAGCTTACTACTTAAGTGGAATGATATTATAAAGTTTACTCAGTAAATTACTCTGAAAAGGTATAAAATTAACCCAAGTGATGCCTACATGAGACAAAACTAAAAAGTTTTAAAGCTTTAGCAGGGAAAGATAAAATATAATTTATTTTAAAGAACTGACAAAAGTTTTTGAGAGGATTGTTTTGTAAGAGTATAAATATGAACAGTTTGGGAGAACCACATTGAATGTGTCTGGAGAAAATGGGCAAAGAAGGATATGTAGTATTGATGGTTATCCAAGAGCACTTTGTGATGACTCCTTTTGGATAATTCCTTGCAAGAACTGTGTCAGTAGTGCTGTGTGCTCATCCATGAAGTACTAAAACCTTTGTCGTGGCAAGGATAAATTCCCATATGTGAAAATAATCAGTAAGGGAAGAATTACTTTGCATTACTGAAAGAATGTTAAGATTCTGAACATAACATTTCAAAAGCATCTGTCTCAGCTTCAGTTTACAAGTTCTATCTCTGGTAGTCAAGGGTATGACAAGAACCAACTTGTTTTTTAAACTTACTCTTGGATACCTATCCTGTATTTTTTTCTTCAATCTGTAGTATCTGATAAAAAAAATTACCACTTTTTCTAAAAGAAGTATTTTTAGTTCAGGGAATAATGGAATTGTTGGCCTAGCAATCTTTCAAAATTTTGGGTGATTTTTTGACTGTCCCTAATTTGGAATACTTAAGAACTAGAGATTTAAGCATCTCAAGGCCAAGACTTACCAGGTATTACCTATAAAGTTATAGAACTAATTGGTGCAGCTTAGTCTCCAGTGAAAACTATTCTTAGAGCAGCTTTGTTCTGTCAGCCTGTGGAGGCTCTTACATAGTGGCAAATCCTGAAACTCAGATATATCATTGAATGTAGGCTGAATGCTTTGCAAGTATGTGGCATGTAAAAGGAAAATCAAGAAGGTAGACTTCAGTAAAAGATGTGTTAACAGAGCTGCTATTGCTACAGAAAACATTCTGGTTTTGAGGCTCTGCATTTTCTGCTGAAACCCTTAACCAGATAATCCTGAGTAGGACTATCAGGAAAAAGTCATGTAACCCTATGAAACCACAACATGTTAAATATTTGATTTTGGCCAAAAAAGCACTGAAAGAACCAAACTCTCTATCATGACTGTGTTACTGTAGATTTTTAAAATATTTCTTATTATCAGATCCTGGTGTTCACTGCACAGTCTGAGGTGCTTGTGCACCACTCACCCTTACAGCATAAAGCACCTTAAATTACTCTTTTCCTTCGTCCTCTAAATTTTATGTTGAACAGTGTCAATAGTTCTCTGAAGGAAGCATGTCAAACTTATCATGAACCTCATTACCAGAGACTACTGACATCACTGAAAAGATGTTCCCTTAGCCACAGGTAAGCTAAGTTTGGCTAGAAATTACTTTCTTAAGCCTTTAAAGGGTATGTGGGATTTTTGTGAAGAAAAAATTTTGTGCTGAAGTGTCTCCAAAATATTCTATTTTTTCCTTTTGACTACTGTGATACCTGTAAAACACCCATCCTCAGGGAATGACATCCTCTATAATAACTGGAAGCAGCATTTATTTTTACTTCAGACACATTTCAGATCACCAGAAAATTTAGATTACACAAAAAGAGTCAGAAGGTAATGGTGACATTTTTGTATCACACAGAAGGCAAATGGAATATTTTAATGAACACTCCTCCTAAATAAATTTCTTGCAGTGTTTCAGCTACAGTCAACCAATAATGCGATGCAGCAGAAAATAAGCTTATGTGAGTTGCTGTGAATATATGCTTTTATTATTCCCCTTATGTTATGCCCTTGGGGTTGTTTTGTGTTCAGGAGTTTTCAATACAGACATTACTTAAAATTCATCTCTTAAACTAAAATGTCACTTACCCTCAGTCCAATAAATCTGACTTAATCATGGGATAAACCTTGCATATCTTCTTGCCTGGTATTACTAATAATAGCTTTTCCTTAAAGTAATGCTGGAGTGGTTAAAGAAACTATTTAAATTATTCTGTACACGAAGTGCAAGAATGAAAGATGCTGTTTTTCAAGCATTTGTGTTCCATAACAAATAATGAGATGGCTCCTTGAAGCTAGGGATTACAAGGCATAGAAGTGCCAGCAGTCATTAACTGGAAGTGAGTTCATTTTCTCCAACTGAAGAAATCAAAATGGGTAATATACCTCTTATGCGTCATTAAATTGACCTCTGGGGATGTATGGTGGATTGAGTGACACACTTCACTCTTAAGAGAGAAGTAGCAATATGTTCATTGATATAAACCAACAAATTTTGATAGTAAATGCTACAGAGGTTGAACATGATTTGATAACAAGGTACACTTTCCTATTTACTTCATAGAGGACTAGGTCAGAAAAAACTGTCAGGGAAACCCTCCCACAGAGTTATGACTCTCAGAAAGAACATCCTTATGTTCTACACTCCTCCTAAGAGGGGAGTGTAGGTGCAGCTGGATCCAGATTTTGTCCCAAACTTGATCAGTGTTTTATGTGTTAAATATTACATATGCACAATCAATCCTTTATGTCACCAAAGATTTCAGCATGGATTACTCACTCAGGATCTGCTGCATTAAGGTATCTTTCAGTCTAAAGAAGTAAACTTGAGAAGCATCTCTGCTCAAGAGGAGATCCTGGCACGTAGCTCTCTGCCATGCAGGAGAGTTCAGCAGGCTCTGGGATGTACTTATAGGGTAAAATAATTGACTTAAATTCATATTTTCATAATGACTATAGATGTTAATTTCTTCCAAACTTGGCTTTAGTGAAACCATTGCCCAGTACTGTCATTAGGCAGGTGCATTGCTGACAGGTGCTCTTGTCTATTGGGTTATTATCTGTCTCCTCCAAATCCACAAAGAGTCAGCTACAGCCAAAAAGACCAGACACATCCATGATAGTGACAGTGACACATCCACTGCCACTGGTGCTTAGCACTTAAGCAGACTCACGGGAAATAAAGTTTGGATTGGGATCATGGCATGTGGAGTGGAGAGCAAAGCATCACAGGATGGATGGCACCAGTGGATGTTCTTTGGAGCACTTTTTTTATAAGAGAAACTTGTCCTAGCATGAGTATTATAGACCTATATCTTTCTTTGCCTCATGTGACTTCCCTTTTCTATGCACTGTAAGATTTATTAGAGAGAAGACAACAAAAGCAAGTTTGGTTAAGAAGAGTTCCTAACAAAATCAAGTCATAATCTTTACACGTGATCCACTTACAAAAACATAAAGAATTATAAAAATGTCTTAATGCTTCAGTATTTTAATCTTGTGCTGCTTTAGTAGGTGGAAGTCATCCTGGTTTGCCTGGTTTAGGGAAAATTGTTGGAAACAATTTCACTCTTCTAGTTTTGCTGACCAAGGTTTCCTCCAAAAGTATAGTGAGTAGGAATGCTGGAAGAAGACCCAGATCTGAAAATAAAGAGGATACAGTTTCCTTTAATAGCTCATATTCTTGAGAGAAAGTATTTATTACTTCACTGTGAAATATGCTACTGTGTGAAGAGGAACAATATGCTGGTGTTCTCAACTAAGCTGGCCTTGTTAGGATTTTTATGAACAAGTTCTGCTAGTGTTGAGTCCGTAAGATTAATTTCAACAAAATCATAGTGCTCAAGGCACTTCAATTTATTAAGAAGTGCATAATTTACATTTTTGATGCTTACTAATAAATGGATGCGTTATGCCAATTTTCTCTCTAATGTTTTGGTTTACTGATCTATTGCAACATCTGGTTTCTGGCAAATGAAGGAAATTTTCATTTGTTCTGATTATATCCCATTATGCCAGGGAGCTTCCACGTAAAATTGTTAGGGTTTTGTTTTTTAAGATTTTTTATTGCCTTCCTTTATTGATATCCATATATAACTTTTTCCTATAGTCCTGCAACATACCCTTGAATATCTTATCCTTGCCAAAAGTATGTCCCTGTCACTATCTGTGTGGTCTTTAACTGAAGCAAAGTTTTATGCAAACTGATATGTTCTGTGTTGCCAATGGAACTTTAGTCTAGATAGAATCACAGAATCATAGAGGTTGGAAAAGACCCTAAAGATTAAGAAGTGGTGAACCTGCCAGCATTGGGTTAATGTCAAGTCCAACCATTAACCCAATGCTGCCAAGTTCACCCCTAAACCATGTCCTCCCTGAACTCTACATTTACCCATCTTGTGAATACCTTCACAGATGGTGACTGTTTGCTGGGCAACCTATTCTAATGTTTGGGAACCCTTCCTTTAAAGTAGTTTTTCCCAATAGCCAGTCTAAATCTCCTCTGATAAAATGGAAGGCCTTTTCCTCTTGTCCTATCACTTTTCACTTGGGAGACAAGACTGACCCTCACCCTGGCGGTCAATACTTTTCCTGTGGCACTTTCTTTGAGAGAGCACTGGTGACTCATGTTCGACTTTGTTTCCACCAGGACTCCCAAGTCTTATTCTGTGCTTCAGTTTTTCAGGCAGTCAGTCTGTAGCTTATTCTGGCACAAGGGGTTACTTTTTACCAGATACAGGTCTTAGCTCTTTCTCTAGCTGAACTCTATAAGGTTCCTCTCAGCCATTTCCTCCAGGTTCAAGATACCCCCTGGATAGCAGCCCAACACTTTGGCGTGTCAGACACTCATCCCAGACATCTGAAAACTTGCTGAGTGCTATCTCTGTCCCATCAAGATCATGAATGAAGGTGTTGAACAGAATTGGACCTGGTACTCTGGGTGACATCTCTATTTTCTCGTGATTTATAAAACTGTGGTTCTAATTGTCTGTTGTATGACAGTACTGTTATTGTAGGGTTTTAACCTTTTGAAGTCATAAGTCTTTAAAATACTAAAGAGACATTTTTACCAATTTACTGAAGTGGATTGATTTGCTGTCTGTAGGAGCAAGTTGCTTAGTGTGAAATAGGCCCTCCTTTGTCTGGTCTCTGAAATTTTTGAAACAATGTGGCACATGAGAAAAGGGTGGGCTTTTAAGATTATTTTTGATAGCAGTTACTAGTAACAGTTAATTGATCATTATGCATGTCCTTCAATTGATATTTTGACAGCCCTTATAGAGAAATTATCAGAGAAGACAATTGCCTGCATTTAGTATACTCCACCTGAAATCCAGTTCTTTGATATTCAAAATTAATGTTGGGATGTGTGTTTCTGTGAATGACGAATGAAATACAATAAAATGTAAAACATTTCTATGTGTAGATACAATATGCATACTTCATATATAACTAGAGAAAAAATAGTATCATTTAGCAGACTGTGTTTGACAAGTTACCACAGTTACTTTGCACACCTTACAAATTTGGTGAAAAACTCTAATGTCAGAGAGGTATTCTGACAAAAATGTCATGTTTCTACTGAAATGAAAGTTTTCTAGACTTTGAAAATACATCAGGTTTGATTATATATGGTTATCAACCCATATACTTCAAATCTAGAATATAAATTCAAAATGGAATATTTATTTGAATTTTGATATGAGAATAAAAACCTTCAAAATTGAGAATGAATTTATTTAGTCCTAGTGAATGTTCAAAACATGATAAATCATATTTTTAAACTCTATTTTAAAGTAGGGATGAACCCATAGAAATTCTTAAACTCTTAGATTTTTTCATATCTACCATTACTAAACAAGGTTTTTTTATACTATTGGAACTCTGTATGGTTCAAACATGCCTTATGATTAGGTTTATTGCCTCAGGGAAAAAAGAATGAGTATTGGGTTCAGCAGCTGTAATCAAATGCTTTCTGCTTTCAATTTTCTTCTCTGTGTGTGCGTGTGTGATAATGTTGCTTAGTATATGGACCTAGAGAAAATAATTTGAGGTTGTGTGAATTGTAAAATTTCCTTCCTTTTAATTCCAGTTCCCTTGAAATGTGCTGAAAAATGCTGCTGCAAGACTTTAAAGTGAAAATAAATCTGATTTTTTCCCAAAAGCTAGGAGTGTGTTTATCCAGTTGTGGATTACCAGTTATGCAAATGACAAGGTACTAGATATTAAGTTAAGCAAATATCTTTTTGTCCAGAGCTTTGTAGTAAAGAAAATCTATTGCCCTCTACATTTCTTCCAAAGTATTGTGCCTTGTTTTAATCTCTGAATAGAATAAATCATGTCATTTATAACGCAGATGTACCTGGTACTCTGAAGAATGATTTAGTCAAATTATGTATACCCTTGAGTAATATCACAGTAATCACTTTAATAAAGATAACCTCTGGGTTTTTTTGTTTGTTTGTTTTGTTTTTTTTTTAATCAGAGTATAAACTTCCACGGGACTATGTTATTCATTCACTAAACTGCATTTTGTATTGAGAGCAACTTGAGGGATCAAATGGATTATGCGGTTGTCTGAGATTTTACTTTTGTTCTAGATTAATGTTAAGCCAAACTGCTTCCAGAATGTGGAGTACCTCCACACTGAGGGTATTTGAAAACTCACTAGAAACTTGAAGAGGTGCCTTCTGCTGTTGGGCTTCTTTGAGCTTATGTTAATGGTCCTGGGCTGGTGAAACTGTATAAGGTATGTAAGACTGTACAGAATTAATTAATATATAAAAAAAAATTTAAAAAAAGTAAACAGTCCATTTACCTTATTTTACCTCTGGATTAGCTGCTTTTCTATTGGAATTTCTTTAACAATTCTAGCAATTCTATGTGATAAATCTTCATTTTGACTGTAAGAAGGCAATAGGTAACCTCAGCCATGGAAGTTTGGGTTAAAAAATTAAGAAACTTATGTTTTTCTGGCTCTTATTACAGTAGACTCTCCTAACAATTCAGGGAAAAAAAAAAAAACCACCAATAAAACCCCAACCAACCAATCAGAAAAAAACAAAAAACAAGAACAACCAAAACAAAACAAAAAACTCACCCCAGTGGTTATGAATTTTTTTCTTCCCATGGGAAGAAAGGGCAACTTAGCTTATACACCTAATGCCTTGTAACAAGAAGAGGTGAACCAAAGTGCAGTTTTAATACACATCTGTTCTCTTGGTATTTTCATGTTGAGTACAGCATTGTCACACTCTGCGTTTTCTATTTATCCCTTTAAAGGATGTGAGATTAATTACTTCGGGAAGCTTAACTTCAGCCACACACTGTTCACATTCTTCTGTTGTTGTAGTAAAGTACTTGACTTCTCTGTAAAGGCAGTAATGTGTTCTGCTTAAATTCTATTACAAGTCCTAGAGCAAGCCCTTTTCTGTAAGTTCAGATGCTTTATCTTTCTTTTTGTAAATGGAGTTCTCTTCAGAATACACATTTTATAGGCATGAAAGGAGACCCGTAGAGCACTGACTGTCAGTTTTATGAATAGTTTTTTCAGAACAGTGGTCCAACTGTTACCAAAGTAGGGAAGAAATTTTGCAGCTTTTAAATTAATTTTATAAATCCTAGATGAAATACAAAGAACCTTCCTAATCTTCATTGTGAAGTTCTTCAGAGGTACTGTAACAGCTTACTCTCTGGAGCAATTGCATAAGGCATGAAAGCCCAACATCATGCACTTGGTTTGCTTGAGCTGCATCAAAGTTTAGCTTAGTCTTTTTACATGCCTGGTGGTTAGAAATGCCTTCTGTGCATTGGTACTTCTTACTATATTGCACTTGGAGGCCTTGAAAGGTATTTTTTGAAGTTTATACTAGTGCACTTGTAAGTGTCTGGCTACATCATAATCCCTCCTCCGTGTTTATGTTTATTACCCTTACTGGATGGTGAATGAATTTTTATATGTTTTTTCATTGTCCTTGGAGAAAGATATTGGATATGTCTCCATCTATTTGTATCTAATTTAGATCTGTGGCCTTCCAGTCAATATTATTTTGTCAACATGGTGAAAAACCTCCATGGTATATGATGTAAACTGCTAGATGTTCTTCCCTAGTGTGTATTGTCTTTTTTCTGAACATTTGAATGTGTTAGACACCATACAGAACATTTGTTAAAAAAAAAAATGTGAAGTGTTAATAATTTTTTCTCCAAATGGTTCACTGTGCTTTCTCTTTCCTTGGATCAGTATGTTAACAAACTGATTTATGATTGTAGATTCATGAAAATCTTAATTTCAATGAATCACTTCAAAAATTCTTTGCAAAAGTCAGGAAGCCTAAGACATAGATCATTATAACTTTATAAATCATTAAATTTCATTTTATTCAAGAGAATCACAGATTTGCCTGTACTGCAGATCCTTGCCCCACATTATGTTTAATAATATTCCTCTTAATACTTTCCTTCTCCTACAGATTTTATCATTTCAACAACTGCAAATCCTTGAAGAGAAAAGATTTTATTTATTTGAGATGAGTCACAGGGAGACCAAAGGATTCGCTCATAAATACAAAGTGGAACAAAGATTTATTTTGAGTACTTCTTTGACTAACTGTCATTTTCTAATCACTGTGAGTACTTCCAGTAGAAACCAAAGGGCTTGGATTTCATAACACATGAGAACATGGATTTTTAACATTAGTATTAATCATGTGTCTAAAAGTTAAAAGACAGAACAGACAATGTAAAAAACCGAACAAGACAAGGGATTTTGGGATATACAAAGTCGTGACATGACTTAGAAGGATGTCAGAGAAAACCAGCTTTCCATTCTGTCAATGGTGTTAACAAAGTTAATCCTAACTGCTCATTTCAAGCTGCCTGTTCATCCTATGACAGCTATTTTAACAGAAGATCAGCTGTAGTGCTGGTCTTGGAGTCTGGAATTATTCATGTGCCAGTCACCATGGAAGTTAAAACCAAGGCATGAATAAAAAATGCTTAGTAGTTACATCACAGTTCTTTTTCAGGATTACTTTGCCCATTCTTGTAGTAATATATGATCTATTAATAAGCATTAATATATTCCAGTGTAATAATAATAACAAAGATAAATGTATGTGCTGTGGAAATCAATTTCTCTTCCTTAGGTAATATTGATATACATTTTGTTTCCAACTGTAAATTTTAATTAAGGTGGAAGGAAGGCTGGATGAAAAAGATAAAACATTGAAGTTGAAAGACAGAACTGAAGGAGAAATGGAATTTGGTGACAAATAAAATGACGAACACATGCAGCAGGAATATTTTCATAGATACTTTGAAGTACACAGCACACAGATTGAGGTGATATGGTCAAATGATTAAGCATACCTGACACATGTATCTGGAAGAAAATGGCTCTAACAGGTAAGAGGTATGAAAAGGGAAGTAAAAATTGAGACATTTAGAAATATGGAGTTTGTCTTTGTTCTCTTCATTGAAGGGAGAGTCTGACTTTAACTCTTCAGAAACCTGATTTAACTTTTATGTAGGCATGAAGTTATGAGTAGTTGCACCAATAAAGGATGTAAAAAAAGCATATTGGACTTCATGAAGTGGCTAATTTTAGGTATCATTCTTGAAACTCTTGAAAATTAACTCAGATTTCATCGCTCAAATTTTTAAAAATTAATAAAATAAGAAATCTGAAATTATAGGACTTTGCAGAAATGCTGGCTACAGCAGGATGAACATATTACTGTTCAAAGACCAAAATAAATACAAGTAAATAGAAAGCTGATAAAGACAGAATTTTTTCCTAGATGTCTCCCTGAAATAAGTAGAAATTACCAGGAAGAAAAAACACTCAATTACATATTTGTAGTATACAAGAGGAAAATAAATGTATGTTATATATAATGCATGATGTAATATACATAAAATAATCTAATATATAATTCTTAATTATAGTTATAAATAATGTAATATATAATGTATATAATATATGATATATAAGGTCAGGAACTGGTATTCTGACTACATGTGTCCAATTTTACTTGCAAGTCAAGACACAAATGAACATAGTTAAGTGCAACTTCTGTGGGTTTGACTAACTTGTGTGATGGTGTACTGCAGTTTTAAGTGAAAATTACAAATTATTGCTGAATTATGTGTTTTCAGATTTTTCATCTCTATTCTTTTGTGTTTCAATATAACATTCTAATCCTAATTATAAAGTACAAAGTACATTATTATGCACCAATGCCAGAAAAGGTCAATTTAAGATAATTAATAAATACATAAATACCTTGTTTACAAAGAACACAAATATATGCTTAGTGGATTTCCATAGAAACTACCTGGAAAAGCAGTTACTATACTAAGAATCAGAAACAGTTATTTTAGAAACAAGAAATCTGTTGCAGTTTATCAGACTCATGTGGTCATGTCCCTTTGTATATCAGCTAATATGCGCTCAAGTATAACCTGCTTTAAATATTTCAGTCTGTTGTTAAATGCTTTATGACCATTGAAACACCTTTGTGACACGCCAAATGCATCCAACTGTGAGACAAGTGTCATAATAAGGTGCCAGTCAAGGGACTTGAAACTCTTGCCCCTTTCCCAGAAGACCAGACTGTCCGTGAAGGAATAAGGAGGGTTGGCTTTGTGTGTGTGTGGTGGTGTGTGGGTCTGGTGTTTTTTTGTTTGTTTGTTTGGTTTTTTGCGTTTTTTTTTTTTTTTTTTGTTTTGTTTTGTTTTGTTTTGTTTTGTTTTGTTTTGTTTTGTTTTGTTTTGTTTTGTTTTGTTTTGTTTTGTTTTGTTTTGTTTTGTTTTGTTTTGTTTTGTTTTGTTTTGTTTTGTTTTGTTTTCTTGTTTATTTATCGATTGGGTATGGTGTTGGCCCTGGGAATACAATAAAAAATAATTTAGTGTTTCTAAAAATCTTTTCTACTATGTATTTCAGTTCAGTTACAGTTTCCCGAATGATAAATTAAAAATACTGTGGAGTTCTAAACAAGGTGAAAGCTCCCCCTGCTGTTTCAGAGTATTACGAGATGACTCATCCCTTTGGATTTTTTATTTAAAAGAAAAGTCAAGATCAAATGCTTTAAACGAGCTAATGGTCAAAAATGTTTATTTCAGTGATGACATTTTCAGCAGATTAAAGGCAGAAGATATATCCATGCATTAGTATAAAATTACTGTAAGAATCATGACAGAAAGAAAGAAGCTCTTTCAGTTAAACTAAATGAGGAAAAAATGTTAACTATAAAATCCTTTTCTCAAATTGCACCACTGCTTCACTTAGGAAGCAATATTCAACATATTTGAGTCATTTATTGTTAAGGTTGTACATATATATTCTGGTTAAGGTCAATTAGCCATCTCTGAAGACTACACTTTTGAGAATATTGGGTATTGTAGCAAAACTGTATTCCAGAAATGGTGCTTGGACACAATCTGAGTTATAGCTGTCCTACTGTCTTTGCTACTGTGTTGAAGAAAATCATACACATATGTGGGATAGATGCCTTTCTTCCATTCTGCATATGAACAATGTGCTCCTATTATCCCTAAAATCCAAAAATCAGTTTTTGGAGGGATAGGTACAACTGAAGGGCATATTTTGAGCATATTTTGATTTAAGGAGAATATCAACAATATTTTGCAATATATTATGCAAAAAGCATGCTGTGCCTGGACCGGGTTGCAAATTACACTTCTGCAATACAACATAAACCAGAGAAATTGCATTGATGACAATGAGAGGAAACCATCTGCATTGTATGCAGACGGAAGAAACAAAATGGATCTTTAACTCTTTTTCTAATTCTTGTATTGTGCTTCTGATGACTTTCACATGGGGAGTAGCATCACAATTCTCACTTTTTCTGTATTTTATTCTCCTTGAAATGCTGATCACACATCACTGTCTTGATACATGTCAGCCAAATGTGTAACAGGATATTCAGGTCTATTTTGTTCTCATATTGCATCATCTACAGCTATCTGATGCTATCTATTGCATCATCTACAGTATCTTGTCTTTCTGGTTGACCATGCCTGGTTGCCAGACACCCACACAGCCATGATCTCATTCCCCATCCTCACCAGGAGAGTGAGGGGAGTAAATAGGATGGAAAAGATTCTGGGTCAAGACAAAGACTGGCAGATCCATTACTGTCACAAATAGTGACAGCAAAACAGAATTCCAAGTATTTGGTTGCTTATATTTCCCTCTTGATTTTGGATTATGAAATCTTACTTATTGTGATACTAAGAGATTTCTCAAGGAAAATGTGAAAAATTTAGAGTTTCTAATATCAGTCTCTGGTTACATGCAGTTCCTACCTTTAGATTTTTTTTTTAATATTCTTGGTCCGATGTTCCATTCCCAGATTCTATTCACATGACAACAGAAATATAGCTTAATTCTGTCAGAATTATTTTTATTAGCTCTTTGATTTTCAGTTCACTCTTTTTAACTTTCCTCTTACAAGGTTAAGGGTGTGAAATTCTTAGCTCCCTCTCTTGAATACTGAGTGTTCACCTTCTCAGAGGCACTGCACAGTATCCTTCATAACATTGAATAAACCAGTTATACTTTACTAATGCAAAAAACTACTTATAAGTACCCACTTGGCACATTGCCTTTGATTAACACGTTTTATTTGGTCACAACTGTCACATTAATGCATCATGTTATTAAATGTAAAAAAGAAAAGTCTTTAAAAATGTTACTACTGCACTCAAAATATTCTCTATTGTTTTGAGGAGGAATCTCAAATATCTTCAGAATCTTGCATACATTAAAATTTATTTGGGCTTAATTGAATTAACTAATAAAACTGTTTCATATTTAAGCTTATCTAATATTCAATGCAGGATGAATAATGTAGTCCTACCCCCTCTGAGGCAGAATTCTTTCTTGACAATATTTTGGTACTGTGCTTTTCTAGTATTTCTCTCATCTAAAGTGGTCAGTTAAAGTGTAAACTGATACAGAATTCCAAATTACTGTTTTTCCTCTGCTGTTTGAGATTTCTACTTGAGTTTCTTAACTGCAGTGAGTTTCTTAGTACATCAAGTCTACAATGAGAGTTTTTATTCCTGCTGGTATGTATAACAGTGGTGGGTGAAAGGTCTGTTTTACATAAGAATTTATAAAATAATATGAATGGCTTATCTGGAAGTATTCATTATCCCAAATAGAGGCTGTTCAATCCATCCCTTTATGTATTATTAACATTACCTCATCATCACTACATCTGACTACTTCATGCTTATTACATTATTTTATTTAACAAACCTTTCAAATAGGGAAGCTATTGCCATAAAACTAGAATCATAGGATTCTTACTTTGGAAAATATCTTTAAGATCATCCTTAAGTCCAACCATTAAATCTGCACTGCCAGTCCAAAATTAAACTATGTCTTTAAGTGCCACATCTACATGGCTTTAAATAACTCCAGGAATGGTGACTCCACCACTTCCCTTGACAACACTTTCAATGGAGGGGTGAAATTATTATAAAGAGGAATGAAGTCAGGTGTCAGAGAGAAGTTTCAAGTGAATAATTGAAAATATAGTCAGATGTAGACTGAATAGAGCTAAACATCTCATTATTGTTTCAAGAGGTTGAGGTTGGATTTGTCTCTGTTTCCATATGAAGGGTGACTCAGAGGCTGTCCTTTCTCCGTTCTGCCTAAGAGCACTTTCTATTTTCTTCAAAGAAAAGTCATCCAAAAATGCTTAAATAAAAGAAATCTAAGTTTAAACTCAAGATTTTTCCTGTAGATAGTTAGGAATTGTTCATAAAACTTGACAGTGTAGGGTGCTAGCTGGGTAAGAGAAAGCCCTCGGTCTATGGCTCAGGTGATTTGACAGGAATACAGACTGAGCCAAGGACTTAACCTGCCAGCTCAAGATAAGGAAAAAACAAGACCACGTTAGTATACCTAAAAAGAAAATTATGCAGATATCAGATTTTTAGCAATTTTTGCTTTAAAGGGATTGCTGTCATACGTTCTGTAAATTCTCATTACATAAATTATAACATTTTATTTCCAGTAGAAGGATTCCTGCAAGAGATTAGCAGAACATGCAAATTTTTTTCTGTATAGACTAGATGGATGAAAAGTAGAAATTATTTCTAGATCTTATTTATTTTTAAAAAATATTCAGGTTAAATTCACTTTGGCAGTGCTACCATTTATTCAGTATGAATTTTTTTCTGCCATTGGTAAACTCATTTATTCTTGAAGTTTTAGCATTTATATATGAATATATCTATAACATATTTATATATGCATTTATATATAAAGAGATGAACAAAGGGCAAATTAGAGTTAATATTTTGATGGATCAGAAGAAGAAGAAGAATGAAAAGCTCTACCTTTCATCATAGAAAAATAAAGCTCCAGAAACATAGTGATATGACAAATACTTATATAAAGTAGTTAAAGTATACCAGTTAAAGCTCCTGCCTTTGATGTTTTGATCAAAAGGGTGAGAGAGAAAAAACTGATCAATTGTATTACCATTAGTTCTGTCTCAGAAATAATCAGTACAAGGTAAATGCCACAAATACTGCCTAATGGGCTGCTAATAAAAACAATTTAATGTCCATGAAGCTCCCAAAATCCTTGAGGGAGTGACAAGAAAATTATGTGAATATCTAAGATTTCAGCAGATGAAAACCAGCATAAGGCCTGATAAAATATTTGAAGATATTTCAAGTTTCAGTGTTTTGGGATGAGTACCTATAAATATGAGAAGAAATTAATTGTTTACTAAGGATTACTGAGTGTAATTTTGGACACAATAAATCTTTTTCTTTTCTTTTTTTTCCCCCCCAAATATCTTTTGAGGATTTGTATAGTTTATTTCGATTTATGCATTAGGGCATTAATTTTTGAGCAAGCTCTGGCTCTTTTTGTAGTTGTGAATAAAAATGTGTAACTACATTGTTAGAGATGCAGCTTGGTCTGAAGGGTGATAAAAATCACATTATTTGAGAATCTGCCACTGAACTGCTTTGAATGATATTTTTTTGCTACGAGTGTGGACAATGTCACTGTGTCATTGTCATAATTGATATTACATTAGAAAAATACTTGTTTCCTTTCTTTTTCGTTATATTAAATTGATATGCACCATTTCAACATATAATGAGAATCAGTAGATTCCTATTGATAATATATTATGTTGGAATTCGGGATGCCTAGGTCTAATTACTGATAAATGGTGCTTTTATAAAATTTAATTCAATTTTTTGTATTGTTTTGTTTTCTAATGTGATAGTAAACTTTAGAAATAATGAAATATTACTATAATTCTGTTATTCTGCTTCCATGGATTAAAACTGAATTTCTTTCTCAGTCATTGCTTTTTTAATTCCATTTGTGCATGCTTAAAGTGTGCTTGCACAAACCTTTATACTAATTACTAAAAGTATAGTGATGCTAAAAATTCCCTATACTGTAGTATGGCCCTGGAAATAAAAAAGATAACTTTTTTAGGGCTTCTAAACTCACAGCAATAGCAACATTTTCAATGGTTCCAGTGACTCTCATATTGCAGCATGTTTTCCATCAACCTTATTTGTGTATACTAGAGGATGGAGAAAAACAAGATGAGCACCCCTATCTAGCAGATTAATTTTCAGTTTATATATATGGACAGATGGGTTGTGGCTAGGACAGAGTACTTATTAGGAAAGTGCTTTTGCTCATTAAAACAGTATTTTCTCAAAGGAAGAGTACACTTAGTGACTGTATTTTCAAAATTCCTATTACTAAAGTAGGATTACTGTTCTTACATTGCTAGAGGAATTTTTGCTCTCACCCACTGATATGAAACTGAGATATTTTTCAAAGTCTTAGGTGAGATCCCCACCAATTCAGTGCATGTAAAAAAATTTGCCACATAAAAATTGCACAAATATTATTATTATTATTATTATTATTATTATTATTATTATTATTAAAGTGGCAATGGAAAAGTGTTGGATATTAAATATTTACAAATAACAGGATGGGACCACCAGGAGATGTTCCTCAAGCTTTATTGTGACATCAACCTCAGTACAGGGTGAGAAAATTGATGGCAACAGCTCATGTCTTGCCAAAATTCTCTGTGTTACAAGGCCTTTTAAAAGTCTTCTAACCAATACCAAATTGTTAAGAGCTTACAGACATCTGCATAAACCAATCATTGAAACTACACCTATATGTTATATCTAACAATGTATGTTCATTACATATTTTTCACTATTTTTTATACTCCTCTATAAACAAAGCACAGAGCCTCATCATTAAACTTTTCTATTATCTTGCTTAGTACATTTTTCTGCTTGCTAAGGCCTACTCTACACAGCATAAAAACAGTCTAATTGTTCTGTGTCCTTAATCTAATATCTTTTTGACTCTAGCCCTTACATCTGCACTGCTATGCAAGCTTTCTGTTTTTTCTATTTCCTATGGAAAAGTATTTTTCTCCTCTTCTGCTGCCTAACCTAGCTCACATTTATCATCTCCAGGTCTATATCATCTACCCTATTCATTGCCTTTTAGATAGGTTGAAATAATGTGATGAGGAATATCTATGCTTCTTGAAGATTTTCAATGTCCATTAATTAGATGCTGACCTTTGCTGGACAAGTGGTGCTAACCAAACTATTCTATTACTTCACCTCCTCAACTGGACAGGCAAACAAAAATACTAAGAAAAAAGTGCTTTAATGGAGGACTTCTTTGATTATGTAAAAAATCCATATGAAACAAAGGTTTTTCAGGAGATTAGAGTTGTCAATTTTTCTTGACAAGATTTAAACCAAAATTTTGTTTTGAATAAAATTAAGTTTTCTTGAAATTTTAATCCATTTTGAAAACATGATTTTTCCTTCTACTTTCTGCTTCTATTTTTCAGTATTTCAAACATTTTTATTTCAGTGAAAAATTCTGACAGTGACCAAATTGCTGTTTGCACAGTCAGCATTTGAGAAACTTCCTCTTAATACTGAAGCATTTTCAAATGAGATTCCCTTCTGTTAAAACTCAGTGAAAAAAATACATAACTGGGCAGGTCTAGAGCTTTAAATGTAAGGTGTGGAACTTGATCCTTTTCCATGCAAGTTTGAGTCTATGCCATCCTAGGAATGGCAATAGACTGTGATAGTTATTTAGCTGAATATTTTCATTGGATCTGACAGTCTCTTCAGATGTAACATGATGTGTTCAGTTAACTGCATATTTTGATAGGGATGAATGGTACTGCTAACCTGAATAGCTCTGATGATTTTTCATGGTTTTGTTTCAGGGAGAGGTAATGAATAACAGTCTTCTAACTGAGGAGAGCAATTGCTTTTGGACATTTATAAAAAATCACTTGGACAGCTGAGAGTTAGATTCCAGAGATGAGAGCACCAAAAACTACTTCACTTATAGCTTATCAAAATCTCACTACTGACTTGCTGCTTTTTCAAAAAAGTGGTGTAGTAGATCAGTCATTCAAAAATCTGCATAGTTTCTAGATATTTGTGTGAGGATGGAAAATTGTTTGAAGCACATGCACATGTATTGAAGGACTCGACTGTTCTCAAGTGGATTCAATAAATGTTAATGGTTTGGTAAGAGTGAGCAGGAAAAAAAAAAAACAAAAAACAACGGTTATTGAGGCCCTAGAATGAAATGCAGAAGGTTATGTTTTAGCAGGGGTCAAAGATATCTATGTTAATATTCAAAAATACTTAGAATATGAAACCTCTTATTCCATCTTTCATTCACTTTCTTAGCAAGTGATAATTATTTTGATCTCCAGGTTATTCTAACAGTTAAGCTCTTTTTACGTCAACCAAAAGCATTCTTAGCTCTTAGCAAGCACTTGTGAGGAGTTATGTAAAATATCTGTGGTAGCTGTGAAAAAAAATCCCTCATTACAACTGCAGCTGTGAAGCTGATAATGTTCTTCCATTATACATTACTTAATCTGTTTTATACATGGAGCTTTCAGGATAGCATTTTTAAGTCCTTGAATTAGTCATCTGAAACTTCATCAACTCTTTGTGTCCTAAAGAGAAATACTGTGGTGATGGATTCTTTTCTAAATGTTCTATTCTTGCACCATTCACTGTAGATGCAAAGCAGGGATATATACCTTCTTTTATATTCAAAGAACCTGTAATTGATTTCTTGTTCTTACCTTCCTTCTGGCTTCACAAGACAAGCAAAAAGTGACTTTGCTCTTTAAATGATCACATAGCTCCTCTGATGCAACATTTCTATTTTGCTGAATTGCTGTCCCTAATGTGTTCTCGTTTCTTGTGTTCTAGTGGGGACATCACACTCTGTAGTGCAACCTCATTTACAAAATTTTAGTATTAAGCTTTGTGGTTTTCAAAATGCAATGGAGGGCTGTTTATTAGTCTAGATTTTGAATTTGTTTATTTGTTCTAGGAATAAATGAATATTGCCTAATGAAGACAAGAACTGTTGCTTGCATGACTTGAATATGATTCTGCATGATATAAACAAGCTTATTTCTGCAATAGAGTCTGTTAGAGGGAAATGTGTAACTAAAAATTCTGTAAACTAGGCCACAGTAGTGAAAAATCTTCACAGTTCCAAAATACTGTATTTGAATATGCATACAAAAAATAGTAATATGTACAGCTCTAATAATTGTAATGTTTTCTTAAAATCTATCCTTTTGATTGTAGGTTAATATTTACACCAGATGTAACTTCTAGTGTACTGATTTTTGGTCTATTTCTATATCCTAATGCACAGTGTTAAAAACTCCTGAAGGTTCAGTGATAAATGGAAATAATTTTATGTTTATAGCATTATCATAATTCAAAAATTGTTCAACAGAGAGATATTAATGTTCTGTAGGTATAGGGGAAACAGTTAACTTGGTTTTGTTCCACAGTGTGAATGTACATACAGTGAGTGGCATTGAAATTGTTGCTTGTGAATAGATTTTAATCATTGCAAATGAGTTATCCAGCAACTGCTAATTGAAATTTGCTAATTGCTAGTTGACAAGAACAAAAAGCCTACAAAAACATTAACAGAAATATCCCCCAAAAAAAGAAAACAAACTGAAAGTTTTAATACAAATAAATTTAGCATCAATTTGCAATTTCCTACAGTATATTATATTTAAATTTATTTTTTATCTATGTGGCTTGTTTTGTATTCTGGAAGCTTTGAGTTCGTATCCCCTGGTCACCATTTTATCTTTTGTTTGTTGTCTGATTTTCCAGTGATCTCATGCCAAGCTCATGCTTTGTAGTTTTCATCTCCTCTCTGTTAGACTGACACTTGTGTTATGTAGTTAATTTTAAAGTCCAGGTGTTGCAATTATCCAGATTGACATTTGAAGGACAAGACCATGGAATTAAAATCTTTTTGGATTTGGAGATGATGCATGTTTTGTTTCACTTTGGCATTGTCTGTCTGTTTAGGTATCCAGTGCTAGAATATGCAAAACTGAATATGCAAAACTAGGGAACAGATTTAAAGCAAATGTTCAAGCCAAAGGTATATTTTAACCAGCTGGAATTCAGAGCTGTTTCAGAGATTCCCAGAATGACTTGGGTTGGAAAGGACTCTAAGATCATCTAGTTCCGCCCTCCCTGCCATGGCCAGGGACATCTTTTACTAGACCAGGTGGCTCAAATTCCATTATTGACATAATAATGGCCCCTCCTGGCCTTGAACACTGCCAGGGATAACACACCCACAACTTCACTGGGCAAAATTCTTCTGGTGCATCACAATCCTCACAGTAAACAACTTCTTCCTGAAATCTACTCTAAACCTCCCCTGTTTAAGTTTAAAGTCACTGCCTCTTGTCCTGTCCCTACATGCCCTTGTAAAAAATCTCCATCTTCTTTGTTAGTCCACTTTAGGTACTGGAAGGCTGCCTTAAGAATTTACTGTCTACTTGCATTTCCTTCCTGTATCATTAAGTGTAGTGGTGCGAGTTTTTGGTTTTACCTATTTCATGTATGTGTTCGTAGTTTTCTGTACCCCACGATAGTTTGTTCCATGCACCCCATGTTACTTTCCCATATAGTTTCTCCCTGTCACAATTAACTGCCAGTCATGAGTTATGTAACCCCCGGGTCCTGTCTGTCACTTTGGGGCCTTTCCCTGCATCTGGAAAGTTCCAGGGAGAGCATCGAGTGATTGAACAGGATCCCAGCTTCCTCCTCCTATTTCTCTTTGCTTTATTCCCTTGTGTGTCACTTACCTGCAGAGCCACTCCGTTGTGTACCCTGACTGGTCCTTGGCAGAATCCATCCCCTTGATGCTCCCCCTAATAAAAGTTGATGCCCCGGGGCGTTCTTCTCTTTGCTGAGGCAGACACCCTGAAGTGAGGTTCCTCCTGTCTGGAGTTCCAACAAACTCAGTTGTTTGAATCCTCCGCCGGGTCCCTTCTTCCTTTCCTGCTGTAATCACAGTGCACCTCTAGACTAGCCAAGACTCATGGGATTGTGGAGGTGTCTCAGGTCACTGAATCTTGCTGTGGTGCCAGGGCTGGCTGGGGCGAGCAAGACACCGCAGCAATTAAGGACTGCCAAAACATGCTTCCTGATGTATTTTGTAGATCAGTTTTAGCCAGAAGTGGATAAACAACAATATTATTGGGATTTATATTTATGATCTGTCATGGTTTAACCTCAGCCAGCAGTGCCTCACTCACTTCCCGCCAGTGGGACTGGGGAGAGAATCAGAAGGGTAAAAGGTAGAAAACTTACAGGTTGAGGTAAAGACAGTAGGGAAAGAAAATGCTGTGCAGACAAGCAAAGAAAAACAGGAAATTCATTCACCTCTTTCCCTGGGTAGGCAGGTGTTCAGCCACCTCCAAGATGTATTCCATATATAATGGTGACTCAGGAAGACAAAACTATCACTCCAAAGGTGTCCATCTCCCCTCACCCTTTCTTCCTCTTCCCACCAGTTTACAAGGTCTGGAATATCCTTTTGGTCAGTTTGGGTTACTGGTCCCAACTGTGTCTCCTCCCAGCCTCCCAAGCACCCCGTTTCCTCACCAGCAGGGCAGTAGGGAAAGCAGAAAAAGCCTTGGCTCTGTGTGAGCCCTTCTGAGCAATAACAAAAACATCTCTCTATTATCAACCCTGTGACCAGCACAAATACAAAACACAGCCCCACAGCAGCCACCGTGAATGAAATTCACTCTACCCTGGCTGAAACCAACACATAATCTTATACTCAGCAGCTGTATCTGTACTGTAAAATGCAGTGATACCAGAAATCACCTCCTTTCTTCACTCACATCTTTTAAGAAAATATTTCATTTGATTTTATTTCCTTCAAGTGAGGTGCAGAGAAATTAGAGGGGAAAGACTTTTTTTTCTTTAAATTATTTCTGGGGGCTGAGAACCATTTGAGGAAGTGGTGGCAATGGAGTTTGGCACAGCATTTAGAATATTAAAAATAGAATGGAGAAGAAAAGTGTCAGTGAGACACCTTTATTACTATGCCTGAAGTCACACTCCTGCGTTTACTGTCTTGGTAATCATACTATTATTTAAAGAAGACATAAAAAGAATGCAGAATCGATGAAAAGGTGCAAAAATTGTAAATTTAATTACATACAGCCTAAATCAGTCTATGCAATGCAGGCAAATAACTTTGTTTATACCAGCGACTGCACATTAATAAAGTTATTTGAAATGTTTTGTTATTATTAGTATTTTAATGGCTTCCCATTAATTCTTTTCAAACAGATCATAAATTCAAAAGGAAATAAAACTCCTTCGGTGTTAATCTCTCTAGTTAAAGCTCACATAAAATGTCTTTTAACATTTACAAAAAGAGATTTGTGTTTTTGCAGACCAACAAAAAGGCTTAATTTTTCTGGTTTTCACTAAATCACACTATCCTGTTATGTCTTCTAGAATACAGTTGTCTAGAGAACCTAGGAAAGCAAAAGGAAAAGCAGAAATATTTGTAGCTATACTGTGATGTTGTAACATCACTCTTTTTATTAGGTAGCTGATTCTACATTGTGTATAAGTAAGTATTGTGGAAAGAAAAATCTTTTTGTCAACATTTTAGATTAAGGTTCAAGGACCACATAAAATGGATCAAAGCAAGACTACGCAGAAAATTATATTGTCGTTTTGATGAACTGTTGGTGGACTCTCTGAAAACAAATACCATTTTATTGTATTTGGTTATTATCATATTATATTATTTTGTTATTATCATAAAAAATATAATAAAAAAATTAAAAATATCCCTTTACAGCTGAGTTGCAAAGACTGAGTAGTTTTGCATATTTAAACATTGGTGATCCATTCTATTTAAATTATCCTATATGTTAAAATGTATTGTTGAACATACTTATTTTGTTCGGAATACAGAAACTCCATGTATTTTCTATTACCAGACTGATTTTCATAATAAATGGTACATCAAGCATGAATTAACATAAGGTCTGGGCTATTTTTAATAACAGGTTAATATTTATTTCATTGTTAGTTTAAAATTATATAATGATTAAAATAGGTCCTTTATTAATTACTGCTCATATTCTATAACTTTAAAGGAATTATAAGTTAACAAGCATTCAGTTTACAGTAGTAGTATGGTCTACCATTTTTGAGTTATTTTCCTCAAAAAACAAACTAAAAATGCTTTCTTAATTTTTCTAGTTATGAAGAGCATTTATTTAATATAGCACTCACATCAACACTTACTGTCTTTTTTCTTAATATTTTCTAGAATGATATATGTACTTCTCCTCAGCCTTCTTCTGCAGACATCCTCATGGCCCTCTGCAATTTTCAAACATAAAACAGACAATATGAAAGAGTGTTCTTAACCTCAATAAACTTGTGTTCTAGAAAAGGAAGATGTTATACATCATCTGAACCACATTCATTTTATGTAAGCAGCAAAAAACTTGAAGGCTGCACTAATTCATACTGAAAAGTAAATGAAAGATGTAGAGAAATTATTAACATTTATTTAGTTAGTAGAAATGTAGACAGTTATACATTAAGGTCTATAACCCTGACATATTTTGTAAATAATCTGAATTATTTTCTATATGAAAACATGATGCAACATATGAATTTTTCATTATGTACACCCTTCCTTTTATATAGCAGAAGCTAAAGCATATTATCTTGTTACATTTATAATGGGGAACCTATGAATTTTGAGAGAAGCCAGATGCTTTTAATCAGCATGGTTCTGCAGGGGGACCTCTAAAAAGGGAGAAGAATGTTTTGCAAAATTAACTGGAGTACTCGTTTCAGAAGATGAGAGGAGAGGGATTGTTTATTTGTTTTGTTATTGTTGCTGGTTTCTTTCTTTCTTTCTTTCTTTCTTTCTTTCTTTCTTTCTTTCTTTCTTTCTTTCTTTCTTTCTTTCCTTCTTTTTCTTTTATGATTATCCAGAAAAATTGAAATTCAAAGCAATGAACTTTGCTTTGCATTGATTCATGCCAAAACACTGTTGGGCTTTAAATATATGCAAACTTTAAAATTTATTATAGCTCATTAAAATAACACTCCATATGTCTCTCATGGGAAATTTTATAGGCTAGTATATCTGTAGAAATAAAAGCTTTCTTTAGAATTATTTTATGTTGGGCTAACATGAAACAGAGTTTTCAGCTACGCACAGTAATATGTTAAATGCGAGATGCTTTAAATGTGAACCTTCCTTAAAGTTTTTGTGCTATAAACCCCCTAATTGTTTTAATGGCTGAGAAAGCTGCCATATAAACTATGATGCATGGGAATGAGATGTTATTTTGATTATATATTTCCTCTTGATATCTGTTTCCAAACCTAAGTACATGTTTAACTAAGTAATAAATAGAAATTGTGAGCTGAAAATTGCTGTGATATTAAAAAAAGTTCTGAAAACTGTCACCTAATATAATGAACATGTAAATAGGTTATATATATTTATACTAGAATTTCAATGAAAATTCCAGGGGTTTTTTTTGTTGTTGTTGTTTCATTAATTTTTCCTTCATCTTTTGTCTTCCTTGTGTCATTTCGCATGTTATGTTATTTTTTTTCTCTAAGACAAGATAATTTTGCCAAGAAATCCTATGTCACATTCCCAGCATGGCACCTAGTACATGTAGAGGATATTCTACACACTTCTGAAAGTGTGAAATTCAACTACTTTCAGTTTGATCAACCAAAAAAGCATCTTCTTAAGTTTAAGTATATAAATACTATTCTGAGACATCCCTAGATCTGATGCAAAGCTAGTATTTTAAATGTTATTTTTGGGTCAAAATTAGAGAGATCACCTTTGGATGCTTTCATAAAAAATATGTAAAAAAAAGTAAACAAAAAATCCCCAACACCTGCTGCCCCTCCCCGCCTCCCCCAACACACACACTTGCCCCCCAAACATTTCAAGCACTAGAATCTTCTTTTCAACTGTTCTGTGACCTCCATTCTCAAGTAAAGCTGGATACCACTGTCAGTTAGATGGGCTCAGAAAGGCTTTCCACAGGGTTAAACTGCTTTGAATTTAACCTGAGAGGGATTCCTGGGATTCATTGGAGAATAGTTAATAAAAACCACAGATTAAAAAAAAAACAAACCTTTTTCAGAACATCAGTGAAGTGATAGTTAAGTACTGAAGTCTATACTTCAGTTACTTAGTATTTAAGTCCTTGCTCTGGTATCATATCATTACCTTACTATCCCTGTCATCTCCGCTGGATTCAGTGAATAATTTTAGTACAAAGCAGGAACATATGAGGGAGAGACTAAGGCAGTAATCTAGAAATCTCAGTGGGTCAGGGGAGTAGCATGAGAACTTGCCTTTCAAAGCCTGGCTTTCTGTGTGACTGAGCATTTATGCAAGCTGATGAGCCTTTTATAACTTAGATGAGCGTTCTAACCACAGGACTTACAGGTCTTGGAGTAAAAGAAAATGGTTTGTTTTTTTCTCCACAAAGTTGACAAACTTTTGTCCAAGTGTATGTTGACATCTCAGTTAGTTAGAGGACAGGTAAGCTGTTTCTTATCTAGCCCTAAAATATAAATGTGAAAGTGCTGAGGAGTAGAAGTAAAACACTGAAATAGTGAAAGGCCTAAAACAGTGTTGGAAGAGCAGTTTTCTGGAAAGCTTCAGTTCTGCAGTTGGATCATTTTGATGGATGCAACTCCACTATTTGTGTTGCTACCTTATTTCAGGGCTTTAAGTCCTTCATCACTGCTGTTGATGTTTGCTGGTTGCTTTCACAACTTCACCAGTTCTTCTTCCTTTGAGATTCTCCAGTTTTGGTTTATAGTTCACATACATCAGGACATATGTTCAGGATCAATTGTCAGGACACTCTGTGTATCTCTTGGATATATGCACTCAACCCTAATGTGCTTCCAGCAAATATTAGGATGATGGAATTCCTGGTTGAATATCTGGGCTTTGTGTGACTCATGAATAACATGATCTGTTTAAAAAAACTTTCATAGGAATAATTTAAGGTTTTCCACAATTATCTCTTCCCAGATATTACATATCTATTAAGTTATCAAAGCGTATTTTTCTATTCTTTCTGTTTAATATATACATGGTCTAGTAGCTGTACTCTAAGTGACCTTTGACCACAATTAATATCCTGCATAAAGGAAATAATAACAACTGTTTAATTATTCATTCAATTCAGTTTATTATGAATCATTCTAAAATCTTAGCAAGATTTCAGTTGAAAAAATATTAACTGACTATAATTTTCAGACCAGTGAGTTTAAGCAATTAACATTATAAAAGCTAAATAGTAATTATTTCATACACTAACTATTTGAAGTCTGAGCAACCTGTACTATTTTCAGTGTAAGTTTCCTTCTGGAAAGATTTTTAAAAATAATTGTGGCTCAAATGACAAAGAAGAATAATCTTATCTTTGGTCTATGTCAGATATCTGGTTGTTTGGGTGGAGTTTACTATGACATTCTGTTGTACAACTTTCATGATCAGAAGAAGCTATATTTATGTCCATTTTAATAACCCCTAGGAAATGGTCCCAAATAAAAAAGTAATTTTACATTGCATCTGATCCAAAATACATAATTTTAGTTTGGCAATAATTTAAAGTGGTGCATACACTATCAAAATATTGAAAATATTGTGGTGATGAGATGTTTCAGCCATTGCTTAAAAAAAAAAATTTAAAATTTTCATTCCAACTCAGAATAATCAGTGATTCTATAATATTACCTCCTGGGCTCATACAAAGGATTTGATTGCACGTAAATTCTTTGTCAGAGATAGATAGATAGACAGACAGATCTGTTTGCTTGCATTCTACTGCTTTCTACTTTGAGTGATGAGTAAGCATGGGCAAATTAAGTGACTTCTAAAGTCACACATGTAAGTAGGAAAAAGATAAACTTTCTGTTTATATATGTACATGTACTTATTCATGAATATGTGTGTTTAATACATGAATACCTGTGTGGTTTTTTAACCACTAAATCTGAACTTTTTTTGACTGAAATGATAATTTTTAAAGAGTTGCTTAGCTTGTTGAAAGTGAGATAAAGTCATAGCTGAGAATTTTCTCCTTTTGAAATGTAGCTCTTAAATAAAAAACTTGAGTTGATTCCAAGTTACTCCATTTCCACCTGAAGTGCAACAAAGTTGCTGGTTTATGCCATATAATTGCTTTATGCTAAAGAGTCTCTCAGAGATCAGGAGGTATGTTTCAGATTGTTGGCATTGCAGCTTGGAAAAAAAACCAGATTTTACTTTTTATTATAGCTTCTTATTTTATAAAAAGATTATATAAGTTGCATGAGAATTCTGTAAAATAATCATTTCTATATGACTTACATAGAGTACTGAATGACTTTGGATGACATACATGAGTCAAAATATTTCTAGTATTTTTTCAGGGTTATAATGATTTTAATTTACTCATAGAGTTGTCTAAATGGAAGTCTCTACTTTCTATTCTTCCAGTCAATCTTTACATCACATTCACATTCATAATTACAGCCACTATACAAGGGTAGTATAAGGATTAATGAACCATCACATAATCTGATGGATTATGGGGGAAAAAATTCCAGTGATCTGCTTCACCATCTCTGATCAGAGAAAAAATAATTACAGGTTATATTTATGCCCATTCTTCAGTAGATGAAAGAAAGTAGCAATCACACACAGGAATATGCAAGTGTGAGATATTGTAAATCATACTGTCATTTACTAATAACCTTTTTTTGTGAAAAAGTACAATAAATGTAGATTTAGATACTTCAGTATTGAAATATTTCTCTTTCACAGAAAAAAACTGCAGAATCATAGAAAAAGATACAATCTTTTCCTTTTGGTCTTTCTAAAGCTACCATTAAAAATATTTTCTAATATTTTCTAATAGATAAATGTTTTGAATTAGCATGATTAAACTTATTTTCTGCTTCAAAGTTCTTGAAACCTATACATTATTTAACATCAGGACACTCTGTCCTCTCGGGGTTTTATTCTGGTTGTTTCCTCACCCGAGATTCCAAAGCTGGCTGGTGGTTCGTGTGGGCATGAAGGGAGTGATTTTCCCTCTTGACCTCTGAAGGATTTAGGGTCTGCTGTCTGACTCTGTGTCTCTGTGTTCTGTGCTGAGCTCGGTGCTCGGTGTTCGGCGCGAGAATGATGAGGAGTCTCAAGGTCTTGGTTTTCTTGGTTTCTCGCGTTATTAGTTCTTATCTTACAATTCTGTGTGCCCGGCCAAGATGTTCACAGCAGCCTGGACACGAGGCGACTCCCCTCCTGTGTCCTGCCATGGTGTTCACAGCAGCTCGGACATGAGGCGACTCCCCCCCTGTGATGGGAGGTCGCTACCTCTTATACAGATAACTACGTACCCATTGTTTACAATTCTATGCCAATGTCTATCACCTATACTAACAGGGTCATTTCTACTCTGATCCAATCCACTGAAACTACTTTGTGCCCACGTCACTGCAGAAGATGGATGCCAAGGGAGAAGAAGAAGAACCCAGGGCACTGCCCTAAAACCACCATCTTGTCCCTTTGCATCTACATTCTAAAAACTCAAAACTACAAAATCTTCTGCACAGTGATAACTACATTACTCTCTATCACACCTTTGTGACTTGCAATTCTTCTCTCTGTTAGATGTTTTTCTCATGGACCAAAATCAAAGACTGTGTCTTCCTGGGCTCTGTGCCAGGCAAACCCCCCTGCACAGACCCCAGACCCTCTTTTTCGGGTCCCAGGCCTCTCTACCGAGGTCTGTGACTTCCCAGGGCGCCCAGAGGGATGCCCTGGACTCCAACATGTCCTTGATCTGCAATAGTAAGAGAGATACATGAACAGCAGAACATGACCCCCCATATAATGCACCTTATCAGGGAAGCAGCAAAGTCACATAAATTACCAAGACTAGTATGGGCAAACCCAGGACAGAGCTGGAAACGTAGCTTGCATCTCTGCAGGCTCTACATGCGTGATTTTACAAACGTGGACAGTCTGCTTTTCATTTGTATAACTCCTCAGGAACATCACCTCTAAAATTCCAGGCAAGTGTTGTAATAAAAGGTTATGCCCTTTCCTGCAGTAATATATGGTGAGGATCCTGTTCTATACTCAGTACTTCTTTCATGTGGTGCAAACTTATTTTATTTATGCAGGAAATATCTTTAAGAAATGTGAAGTAAGCAATATACAAGAATCTTTGTAACTGACCTAGAGCAGAATATTGATTCTCAACAAGCTATGAAGGTGGCATCAGTGTAGAGAAGCATGGCTGTATTATGCTGTCCTTTTTTTCCTAGCTTATACTTTTTCCTTTCAGCTGAAAGGGTGCTCTAGGATTTTTTCACAATTCTTATTCAGTAGTAACACTACCAGGGAATTGAATCTAGCCTTATACCGTAGATGAGAAGGGTGCTAGTTTAGTACTTTGTTCACATAAAACACCCTTCTAATAAACACTGCTAATATCAATAAAAGGTAGAATCTGACTGATTCAGTCCTTCATGAGCAACAGAAAACGTCTAAAGCAATTAGACACCTCCAAACACAGTAAAAAATTAATTGTCACACAAATTCCTTTATTTTTCCAGCTTCTAAACCTAAATCTTCCAGTAATGTAGGCACAGGAAGACTACAGACTACAGGGAAAATAAAGCCTTAAACTCAGCCTGATATTATTAGAAAAACTTTGTTGAGTAGTGGAGGGAATAACTGAAAGCACTAAGATACACAAAAAAAATTTCCTTTTGTCTTAATTGTTTGAATGACTTGATTAGCTAGTAGGTTTTGTGTTGCATTTTGTGGTGTATATCTTTAATTGATGTTTATAGATTAGCATGGCAATGATATTTTCTATTGCTTACAGATTTTTTATACAAATTGAATCATTCTTTTCAGTATTGCTGCATGCAAAGCAACAGTTCCCTGAAAAAAAACCCAACCAACCAAACGGAAAAAAAACCCATGAGTGTCTGATAGAATAGCACAGTCAGGAGAATTAGATTTAAATGCTACCCAATATCCTTGGTGAATATCCACTGATAGTTGAAACAAACCTCTACCAAAATACTGAGCTATTCATATTATATCATGGAATTGGCAACCAGTTTGACTAGCTGATATTCACAAGCAGGTTCTCTTGGAAACTGAGGAATTTCCTGCTTTGAGTGTGAGGAATTTGATGAGGTTAGTTTGGGGTTTAACACTTTCTTATATTTCATCTTGCATCAGCTCAATTTCTATGCATATGATATGAAGAATGAAAGCCAATTTTTTATAATGATAAATTCTATTAGTAAGGAAATAACTTGGAAAATTAAGGTACTTTCTCGTGAAACTTTTTAATCTCACATTTTTTATGGAACACTACACTCAGCATTTGGAGAAAGTTCGTTAATGCTGACATTTTCTGTCAAGATTTTTTAAATCACTTTGTAAATATTAATATTCTTTAAACTTAAATTGAAGGAAGAATTTTTTAATGTATAAAAGATATCCACATTAGTTGCAGAGTTATCAGAAGCTGTAAAAATAGGGCAGAAAGGTGTGTTCCTATGGGAGTGATGTAGAACTTCAGCTGCCACTTGAGATGCTCGCACAAATCATGACTTGACCTCTACAAATCAGATGCATGCCTTCCTTTTTATAACCATAACTGTCATTTTGCAGTTAACTTCATGCTTAACCTCTGGTATATCCTATCACTTCTTTTGCTGGGAAGGTGGAATGTAAATTTTGAAATGTGAATCAGCAAAATGGAAAGTTGCTCAAAGTATTGCATTTATACTCTGCAATTGCATTCTAAGAGTTTTACTGACCTTGGGGAATGCAAGTGAAAAATCATTTCTGCAGAAATTGAACATGTATTTTCTAGGAACATTTAGATAAACTTTACGAGCCTTTGAGAACTTATTAGATGGGCACAGCTTTCTCATTTTTGAGCTTTATCATCTAGCTGACGCAATTTGAAGTAGTTTTACAGATTTGTGTGGCAGAGAAAAGCCAGTTACAGCCTTGAATTTATTACCATTTGGAAACCGATATAGCCAGATAAAATTAGGAGAACACCAAATTAGTAACTTTATTGCAAAGCCAGAAATGCTCAGCAGATACTTGTGTCTAAATTAATTCCATTGGTTTTCATTGCTTTTAACATTATTTTGTTCAACTTATGAAGATTGAAAAAATAGATATTAACTAAATGCTGCTGAAATGTACATTGTTGTGCTGAAACTACTCAGTTTTTCACAAGGAGCAGAATATACTTTTAATATTTTGGTAAGTATATGTTGCAGAACAGATAAACAGAGTCTTAGGACTTATTTGCCTGGTACACTGATGCTAAATTTATCTTCAGATAAGCTGTTACATCTGCACAAAACAGAGCATTGCAGTTCTGCACAGATCTGCTAGTTTGGGATCCAGAGTCAAGGCCTTAAGTATTGCCCCCTTATTTCAATGGACCTAGGAACTGCGTTTGTGTGGTCAGGTTTGGGCAGCAGAGGGGATACAGGAGAGGCTCTGTGAGAAGGTGCTGGAAGCTTCCTTCCAGCAGGTCTGACAGGCCCAATCCCAGCCTGCTCTAGAATGGACCCACTGCTGGCCCAGGTGAAGCCAATTAACAATAATGGTGGTAACGCTGGGATAGGCTATTTTAGAATAGGGCAAAAACTGTGCAACTGAAGCCAGAGGAGTAAAAACCTGTGGGAGAAACAACTCTGCAGACATCAAGGGCAGTGGAGGAGGATGGGTAAAGGGTGCTCCAGGCAGCAGATCTGGGATTCCCCTGCAGCCCCTGGTGCAGACTGTGGTGAGGCAGCTGTGCCCCTGCAGCTCATAGAGGTCTATGGGGGAGCAGAGATCCACCCGCAGCCTGAGGAAGACCCCAGGCCAGAACAGGTGGATACTCAAAGAAAACTGTGATCATGTATGAACTGTGACCATGTGAGCAGGCTCCTGGCAGGATCTATGGACTCATGGGGAGAGGAGCCTGTGCTGAAGCAGGTTTTCTAGCTGGACTTGTCACCCCATGGGGGGCTGACACAACAGCAGGCTGTGCTTGAAGGACTGCATCCTTGGAAGGGACCAATACTGCCATAGTTTGTGGAGAGCTGTAGCCCATGGGAAGGATGCACATGGGAGAAGTTCATGGAACACTCTCTCCAAGAGAGGTACTCTTGGAGTACCTCTCCCATGGGAGGTACTCCAAGCTGGAACAGGAGAAGAGTGAGAAGTCCTCTCTCCCCCTGAGCAGGAGTAGCAGAGACAATGTATGATGACTGACCAAAACCCCAATCCCACAACCTGCTGTTCCTCTGTGGGAGGGAAGACAGAAAATTTGGAAATATAGTTAAATCTGGGAAGAAAGGAGATATGGGGAGAAGACGTCTTAATATTTTGATTTTATTTTGCATTATCCTACTCTGATTTGACTGGTAATAAATTGCACTGATTTCTCCAAATAAAGTCTGTTTAATCTATGACAGTAATTGGTGAGTGATTTTTCCCTGTTCTTATCTCAACCCATGCGTCTTTTGTTATACTTTTTCTCCCCTGTCTAGCTGATGAGGAGAGTGATAAAACTTTTGATGGACATCTGGTGTCCAGCCAGGATCAACAACCTTCACAAAACTGAAAATTGTATGGCACTACTGCTTCAGTTTTCAAAAGAGTATCAATTAAACTTTGAATTTATACATATATGGAAATAATCCTCTCAATAATATTAAAAAACCTCCTGGTGTATCAACAACACTGGACTTCTTTCATCAAGAGAATCTTCAGTTAAAGGGTGGAAACAAGTTTGGTTTGATAACCAGCTTGTTCTCACTTGCTTTTGAAGTCTCAGGTTCCTAATTAGCAGCGCACAGCATGCTCCAATGTGCAACGACTGTGAAAAACAAGGGCTTCCGCATCCACTAAATAGTATCTGTATTATATGTTTCTTCTCTGTTGCAGGTATTTACACTTTATTTCATGTTATTGAGCATGAAAGATTAATTCATTCAAAGATTTTTCTAAATGGTATTTTCTATTCTGATTCATTATTTTGCCTAGGAAATCAAAACCAAAGCAAATTTCTACTCAGTAATTTCACAGAGCGAGAAAATGGTGGTTTCTTTGAAATTAGAGAAATATTCTATTTCAGTTTGATAACTCAGAGGTGGTTCTAGTTTAAATGCAGGATGAATACTATGAAGTAGTTCTTTATAGGTGGAAAAGTACCATGAAGTTAAAAACAAACAGAACGCAGACTTATGGTATATTATAGTGCCAGACGCTGCTGTGAAATGAGGAGGTATAACTGCAGAGCTACTCCAGCTATTTAAACAGATAAACTCCAGATTTACTGGCAGTACTATCAGCTGGATATGATTCTGGTTTCTTTCATTAATATGTGTCCTTGGCAACGAGACCTTCTAAAGTACTCTGATAAAGGATTTTTGGCTCAACATGTAACATGCATGCTTGAGGAGGCTACAATTACATTGCAGAATCCAGGATATTCACTTCTAAGTTCTATGGTATTTGTATCTTTGGTGAAATTCACTTGGCAGTTTTCTGGCAAAAATGAAAAATAAGAAATCACAGTTGAGGTATAATTGAAAAGAATTGGATTCCGTATTGAAATAAAATTTATAATATTCATAAATGTAGATTATTTTTTAAATTGTAAACATTTTTAATCCTCGTGCTTAAATAGTGGAATGAGCATTAACTACTTCAAATCTTTTCCACTCATATCTCCTGGTATGTCCTAGAATACACCTAGAGAGTCACAAGTCTTGCTTGTGACCCACAGTTCATCCATCAAAATTTCGAAAATTCTGCTCTTTGTTAAAATATGTATTTTATTAAATTATCAGTGTCAAAACTGTCAAATGTATAAAACTTGTCTTCTTTTCATCTTTTAATCTGCAGAAGCATATTTGCACAAACATTCCAGCTAGAATCAGAAGTCTCAGAACAGAATAACCAGAAAGTATTCAGATACACTTCTTGCCAGTTGTCTGTGTAGGCCACAGGAGGGGCGAGAGAGATCATAAGCCCTGAAATAAATGAAAGTATGTGGACGAGAGGAGAAGTGTGAGTTTAGTGCTGTAACTAAAAGCGTTCAAAGATTCTTGCTGTATTAGCCATGAGAAACAAGTCTGAAAAGTGGCTTGGTGGAGCACCTGGAGAGCTCAGTTGTTAATGTAAGGCTCTGCAATGTTAGAATTTCCTTTCAAAATATCAAACCTGTAGCCTTTCCACCAGTTTAAGCCTTAGTAACTCTTCACTGCACAAGATAAGCCCATTCTCTTGCCTTGAAAAGACTACCTAATTGCATCGAAGTACTTACCATTTATAGTAAGTGATTGAAAAATTTGCTTGCACCATTTCCTCCTGTGCCTTACAAAAAATGGCTGAGTTCGTAATGGCTTTTCTTAATGCCAGAAAGAATTGCCTCTTGATCTTATTTTTTGTGCTCATCAGAGAGCAGAATAGATTCATGAGACTTAGGTTGCATGTCAGCATATTATCCTCCTCCTGCCTCTTTTCTTTTTTATTTCTTACTAATGGAAGGTTGCCAAAGATGTGCAGTATTGTTTCCACTTACTCTTGTGTTGTCAGCAGGCAAGAATTCAAATTTAAACAAAAGAAAACACAGAGTAAGTGGAAAATCACATATAATGCCTGGATGAGAAAACACCAAATGCCTTTATACTATGCCATAACAATTACCTGAGAGAACATCAGCTGTAGTGTTCAGAAATACTAGCTTAGACACTTAAAATTGTCACACTTGCTTAAAGATAACAATTAGAAAGCTGTTTACAGAATATAACTTGTGTATCAGCCTCTTATTTTATTGTTGTATTCTTCCATAAAATCTCCACCAATGATAAATGATAGTACAATAAAATAGAGGTCTGTTTAATGGAAGAAACAAAGGGTTGGAAGAGGAAAAAAAAAACATTTTTGTAGAGCCTTGGATAAAGGAGGAGGTAAATTGACTTTTACGTTTCCTAAGATGGATTTGTATGTAAAGAATTTCAGTGATGGATAGATCTTGTTCTGACATACAGGAAAATACAAGGTATTATGATTGAAATTAGAGTTACAAGGTTTCCCACCCTGTCTCTCACAATTTTCTATGCATTTTTACATATAGTGCAAGGAAATATTGTTAAATATCTTTGTACACTTCAGTCACAATTTGCTCATAATGAAGCTAGATTCTTTCAAACTCAGGATTTTTTTGCAGCATACATATAAAACAATACAGACTACAATCCTTACTGTTGAGTTAGTGATACTCACTGATGGTATAAGCATTATATTGAGAGTGAAATAAAGTTACGTCAAGTTTATTAGTTATATTGGGTCTGGGAAGGTAGCAAGAAAAGAAGACTACAAAGCTGTCAAGCTGTCAAGAGAATGGAATCAGGCTCTTCTTGGTGGTTCCAAGTAATAGGACACAAGACAATGGGCAGAAAGTGATGCACAGGAATTTCCACCCGGTTATGAGAAAGAACTTCTTTACTGTGTGTGTGAACAAGCACTGGAGCAGATTGCCCAGAGAGATAGTGGAGTCTTCCCTCACTGGAGTTATTTAAGAACCATCTGGATGTAATCCTGTGCCATGCGCTCTAGGATGATGCTGGTGGAGCAGGGAGGTTGGACCAGATGACCCACTGGGGTCCCTTCCAAACTGGCCCATTCTGTGATTCGGATTCTGTGATAGCTGGGAATCAGAAACAGGTATCAAAATCTCAAGTAACACTAGATCATGCTTCCCAGATTTTTTATAGCATCTCTGTCTGTGGAGATACTGAAAACCTGCTTGGAAAAAAACCTGGGAAACCCACTGTAGCTGACCCTGCTTGAGCTGCAGGATTTGCCTAGGTTACCTCAAGAAGTCCCTTTCACCCTAAATGGTTCTGCAATTTTATATAAACAAATACCAACATATATTATTATTTTTATAAATTTGTTATATCAAGTACAGATTGATTTGTATTGTCAGAACTGAAAGAAATCCTTGGAAAAAAAAATCCCTGCCAGGAATGATTAAGAAGAAGTTGTTAAATCATATGACACAACAATGTGCTGCAAAAATGTTCTAAAAAATGGTTTTTCCTTTCTAATAGTGTACTACTAGATTTTTGTTGTTAGGAAATTGTAACCATTCATTTTGTTTTCTTGCAACATTTGTAGTCTTTCATTGTAATTTGCTTAGTCTATTTCAGTCTGTTCTGTGGAACAAAACCTTTCCCTGGTGTTATCAAACAATCTGTATCCACAGTTACTAATGATTGATCAGACTGATGTTTTCAATTATCATTTCTGATTGCATATTTTTCCTGCAGAGTCTTATTGACCTTTTCTTTCTCTCGGCACTTGCATACTCTGACTTTGGAAAGGCACATTTTTTATTTATTTATTAATTTATTTTCTCTTTCCCATACAGATGTTCCTACTAGGGCAAATAAAGGGAAATGGATACTGGGAGAGATTGAGTTATTTATATTGCTCACTGAATTCTGAATCCTCTACCACATAAAACAAGCTGAATCACAAATACAGTATGTGCTGCAGAATGAGATTACACTTTCAGGTTTTTGTACTGTATTTTGAATATGGTGGGGGTTTATTCATATTATAAATATATTTTTATTAAGATAAATCTCGCAAAGATGGTCTCTAGTTGCACAAGCTGAATACTCCCAAGAGAAACTTTCTCTATGCAGTCTGCATTTGCTTCTAAGAAAATACGAACAGTGCATTTTTGGCAAAAAGTGAATTCCAGGTGCAGTTCTATGAAGTTAATTTGGGGAAAATTCATTCGAGAACAACAAATTTCTGATGCCTGGTGGATGACTGGTTTATGTTTATGTGATGACTGACAAGAGAAAGATGGGAAATGAATTTCTGGCAGGAAGAAAATTAAGGTTGCAAACATTTAATATAGCATTTTTTAATTATTAGAGTGAGGAGGATGTGTAGAAGTGAATTTCTGCCTAACAAAGTAACTATGGTGCCAGGCAAAATTGTCCTGTTGGCAGAACTAAACTAGAGCATTTACTATGTGGGATAATATGATCAAAACTTTCATTTTGTATGAGAAAACAAAGTTAACGACTCATAGTTGTGATTTTAAATACTCAAGGGGTCTTTGTTTTGTTTCTTTTTCAATACAAACCAACATTACATGAGAAAAGAAGGAAGAAATTGTGCAGTCTTAATTATGATGTTAAACTAGTCTACAGGTGTAAGGTAATTTTGAAGTTGCATACTTATTGTAAAGAGCCTCATTTTTTTATTGTGATAATTTGGCTTTACATAGTTAAGAGAGAAAGGATCTGAGTATTTTTCAGCCCATTAATAGTCCCCATTACTTTTATTTTTCTTTCTGTTCTTAAGAACTGTTTTCATGTGGAGTGAAACTACTGTTTTCATGAAACAAAATTGTACTTTTAATAACAGTCATTTAGACAGATTCATACGTCTTGCTGTGCACAAATGGCTCAGCAGTGTCACTTCAGGACAGCATAGACTGTGGGCTGTGTGGAATCACATCATCCTTTATGGAGCAGAAAAGGCTTTATGGCTGCGAGCATCTACTACACTGTAGGGATTTGTTTAGTGTCTCTCCAGAATCATTAGTCAATTCAAAGAAAAGAGGAAGAGTCTGGGCCCAGTATCCTGCTGGTACATAATTTTGGAATTACTGGGCAAACTGAGAAAACAGTATTTGTGCAATGATGTCATTTATTGACACTTTCACCCCCTGAAAAAGAAACAATGATTCTGAGCAGAGAATTTGTTAAGGTGATGAGGTCTATATTAAAGTATGTTCAAGATCCTAAGTAGCCATGCATTTCAACCACAACATGTTTGGAAGGGCTAAGGTAAGGATGGCTATCCATTTAAATCGGAAGTTAAATCCTGACACAATGGGAGAGGCAGAAACTAGATTTCTCAACTATCAATATAAAAGGGAGAAATAAACTGATGAGAAAAATACAAATATATTTTAAACTTTTCCTAGGGAATAAGTAAATCCTTAGGTGAAAGGGAGAGATGTGGTTTTTTTGGTGTATCCCTGTGGTTTGTTTTCAATAAAGCATTATATTAATAATGAAAGCATTCACCTAAAAAAAACTCATTGCAACCATTCTCAAGATCAGATTGTATCATTATTTTTCAAACAGAGTCTAGAAATGCATGGACATTTTTAATGCCTGGGTGCCTACTCATACTGCTTTCGTAGTGTGGAAGAATATAAGTAAATGTGTAAATCCCTCAGCTCTTCTGAAAAAAGAACATCTTCCTCTGTTTTCACCAGATGTAGCAACCCATGCACTGTGTTACAGGGCAAAGCTAAAAACTCTTTACTCAGGAATGGAAGCATAAATAACATTCAATAATAGTATGCAGTATTGGATAACTTGATGACAATTTTAAATATAGAAGTGGTGAAGTGTATTTGACAAAATTCACTCAGATGGACTTTTTTCACTCACAGTATTCCTTCATTAGTCTCTGCCTAAGTTTCTAATGATTTAATAAATAGATTGATCTTCACCTTTTGCTTCCTGAAGTCAGCTAGTCCTTATCAGGTGTGCTTCTTGAAAAGTCAATGGATTAAAAAAACCTCATAGCAAAGCATAAGTTCTTTTGTTTCTTCTTTCATTTAGAAACAAAATTCACAAGGAACTTATAAATGTTCTGACAGGAAACTCTTTTCTCAGCTAAGAAATATTTATGGAAAACAATCATCAAGTGATAAGCTCTCACTGCATTATGCAGTAATGAAGATGAGGAAAGATAACTGAAGATACATTTGCTTAAGCTCAATAGACAAACAATAGAGAAGTTGTTGTGTGCCCAGAAGGGTTAAGATGGAGAGCACTTAGAGGAAAAAAATAAACAAAAAACCAAACAACTTACAATGATTCAAAGCAGCACTGGTTTTAATTAATGTCACAACTGAATGCAAAAGTGTAAAACCAACTGGACATCTTGTGGGGAAAAAGGCTCTTTTTATTTTGTTCCCTCTATTGTTTGGCAGGACCTAGACCTGCTTATTATGTTCTTTATTGCTTCCTGTGCAGGCAGATGTGGCAGCTACCCCACATTTGTCTTTCAGTTTGAAAGGACCACTGGTTCCTTTGTTTTCCTTGTTCCTGGAAGGGACAAGTGCATGGGAAGTGTAAAGCACAAGAAGTGGGTCTACTCTTTCAAACTTGCTAGATAAGCCTTATGTAACACTTCAGAAGATAGCCCTGAAAATGAAACACCTGAAAATACAGATGAAGGTTTTACAAGACAAAATGCTAGAACATTTCTTGCTGGGATATGATTTCTGCACTACCTTTTATCTTATGCTTTAAACACAAACACCACAAAATGACCTCACTGTCACAGCCAATTATGTGAACAGGATTCAGGATTCACCACAGGCCAGAGTACAAATCTGTAGCTAGAGCACAAATACATCGGAGACTTTAAAAAATACAGTTTTTGATTGCTTAATAGAAAAGATCCTATATAATGCTTAGTAGTTCTTCAGTTCTCAGAAATTAGTTTAGTTCAGTTACAAGATTTTAAATATTTCTAAGCCATTTTTTGATTTATACGTTTTATATAAAAAAGCTTTAATGGTGCAACCTTTGCAAATGTTGCAGACCTAGTGTGCAAAAATATTAATGGCTACACTAAATTCTTGTACTTAGGGCACTTAAAATGCTGCACACTCAAATGTGGCTTGGGGAGAAATAAGAAGGATTGAAAGCTGGTGGGAAAAAAGCAGAAAGTCATAAATTTTGAGACAGAATATATATGGTATAATTTCACAAATTAAGGTTCATTTAGAATTTTGTTTCTCAAAAAATTTGTGGGTAAGTTACCCCTTTTCTATTTCTTTTCTTTTTCTTCCACAATCCTTTGTCTTTTGGACTTTGCATTCTCATATAGATACTGTATACAGACCTTCTTCATTCTATTTCCAGCTGCAGATTTGGTGAACGGATACAACAGCTGCTCAGAAAGCTGCCTTTAGCAGGATGGTGGAGGAAGGGTGAGAGGCTCTGACTGCATCACTGTGCATGCAGTCATGTATTTGTGACAATTTTAATGGGAATTATTATGGACTACCATACCAGTGCTCAGCCTAAAAAAACCAAAAAATATAAAAAAAAACCCTGAAGAACATGGAATCGATTTGTTTTACTTGCCTTTCCAGTCCAAGAACAAAGTTCCCTCCTTGAGTTATGGCCAGACTGACTGAGCAATTTGTGATGAGGACAAGGAGAAGAATGATGGGAAGAAATAAGAGATCAGGGTGTGCTTCAGTATGTGTGAAACCCCAATATGCTTCAATTTGATGTTTCAACTTCCTGTTTCAAAATGAAGTCTCACCCCCAAATCTGGTTACATTAAAAAAACCCTCAACAACCAAAATAAACACCCTCCCCCAAAAGGGTCAACAAGAACAAAACAAAACAAAACTTTATATTTTTAGCTCAAATAGACAGTGTTTAGTTTGACAGAGAATTATGTTTTGAGGGGGTAAGATGAATGCAAGTAAGAAATTCTTTATTTTTTATTGGCTTTAAATACTAATGGTTTTTCATGGGTTTTGGTGCAGCAGACATATCAACACAATAAATTATTTACCCAGACTCACCTGCAGAAATAATTTTGTAATCTTAGCATTAGAAGCTATTTCTTCCTAAATATCAGTGTATTTAAGTAGGTTGCATATTTTACTGTAGATATAAAGTAATGTAGCTACATTGCTTAGTTTTGAAGGAACTAAAGGTATAATCTGATTAAACTGTCCTCATTACTGTGGCCTTCAGATGAAATGTAGAGCATGTGAGGGACAAAGGCCCTGGGTTTTGGTCAGAAGCAGCATTTTATTACATTATCCTTAATAAGACTGTAGAACATAATATTGGTTTGGGTATTAATGATAAAATTAAAAGGTGGCATCTGGAATTTAACTTGATCAAGTTCTTTATATAATTAAAGACACAGAATGGCTTGGTTATGAAGTATTGCACAAAACTAGCCAGATAGTTATATGTGTCATTGTTCTGGCAACAAAATGATAATTCAGAATGAGAATGTGCCATAAACTCTTTCCTGCTAAATAATCGATAAAACAGTATTAAAGGTGATTTTGTTTGTAATGCCAGAACAGTAGTTTCCATAGAAAGTTGTGTCACATAAATGAAATACTCAGCTTGAAGTCTAAGACACGAGAGAAAGCCTTGCTCAGCTTCAGGCTCTTTGCTGTAATTGTTGAAATGATAAATTGCTGTGAAGCTACATAAATTTATATGGATACAAAATCTTGGAATTTCAGTTGGCAGTTTTATTCACCTGAGAAATGGTATTGAAAATTGTTGCCTTAAGACAGTTTCTGCATAGAGTCATCTCATCATACTAACTTTCACTGCTTTCATATTTTTTGGATGGGGATAAAAAAATAATCATTTTTCACAGAGGCAATCTAGAAAGCAGCTTAGAGAGTGTCAATGTGTCTGCGCTGTCCACTTGCTGCATCATTGCTTGGAGTCCAACCTGGTGCTGAATTAGCAGTAGAAAGGAGTAAGTGACTCTGTTTTCCCCAATTCATTTGTCTCCAGATGTGTCCAGGTATCCAGAGGTGGCCTGCCTACTGTGTTGTCCCCATACATGATTTCTCAAGCAATTAGAATAGTGCTCGAAAGTGACTGAGGCACTGATCTGCCTTTCCCTTTCTCTTGTACTTTCTGTTGTGTCCCAGGAGAACAGGAAAAAAGGGGTTTCTTTCTTGTACTTTTCTAGTTTTAAATACATCTTTCCAGACATCATATGTTTTCACAACAAAATGATGACAGAAGCTTTAACTTAAAAAATTACTTACTGAAGTATTGTCAAAATTGAGGTTTTGTTTGGTGGTTCTTAATGGCAATAAAACAGAGACTGTGATTAATTGTCATGAGGCAATTCATGAATGCTGTATTTAAGGAGAATATTTCCTTTAAATGTATGCAGATCTTTGCCAGGGTAGAGTTTCTTTTCTTCATAGTATCTTGTATGGGATTATGTTTTTGATTTGTGCTGGAAACAGTGTTAATGGCACAGGTGTGTTTTTGCTACTGCTAAGCAGGGATTACACAGCACCACGGCCTTTTCTGTCCATCACACCACCCCACCAGCAAGGAGGCTGGGAGTTCACAGGAAGCTGAGAGGGAACACAGTGAGGACAGCTGATATCATCTGACAAAAGGATATTTCAGATCATACAGCATCCTTCTCAGCATATAAACTTAAGGGAATGAAGAAGGAAAAGGAGGTGTTTGAAGTGATGGTGTTTTCCTTCTCAAGTCACTGTTATACCTGATGGGGCCCTTCCCTCCTGAGGATGGCTGAACAGCTACCTGCCCATGGGAAGCAGTAGATTAATTCTTTGTTTTGCTTTGTTTGTGTGTGTAGCTCTTGCTTTCCCTATTAAACGGCCTTTATCTCAACCCAGGAGTTTTCTCTTTTTTCTCTCAATTCTGTCTCCCATGCCACCAAGACAGAGTTGAGCAAACAGCAATGTGGGGATTAGTTTCCAGCTGGGAGTGCACAAGGAGAGTAGGAAATAGAATGACCTTTTCCATCCATTAACCATACGTGTTTCTTTCATTTCCCTGATTTGTGAAAGGAAATGCATGAAGGGTTTCATTTCCCACTCTAGCTGGTGCAAACCCCACAGCTCACCATGGGACTTCTGTTGGACACTTGTTCTTCTCCACAATTCCCACAGTGTTTTGAAGAACTGACTTGCTATTCAGCTAAGTTTCTACTCCACAATGTTTTACATAACTTCAACACATGTATTATTTGCTAACTCCTAGTTGGATCTGTTTGAGATATTGTGGTGAAGGTTCCTTTGCCCTCCACTACCAGATTACTGTACTTGTTTTGGTTATCCAAGAATATATATGCTGAAACAAAGTTTTTGACAATTCTCAATTCAATTTCCAGCTGGAAACCATTGTTTTGAAATGATTGTAAAAGTTGACATTGTCATTAATTTTACCTTTTCCCTAAATAAGAATTTTTGTTTAGAAAATGTAGTTTACCTGTAATGTATTGTTGTTGAAATTTCGGTAGCCTAAACAAAGCATTAAAAGTTCTCATGTTTCTTTCCTGAATTAATTAATATTGATGTCAAACAAGCATTACAAAATTTTAAACTACTCCCATGAATTTAAGATGAGAATAATTTTCAGAGCTGTCAGAGAACAGGGAAATTTTCTTTCCTCTTTTTATACACTCCATTAAAAATCTGTGCCAAGTTCTATCTTAAGAATGATGAAAACTAAAGCAGACAGTAAATGCCAACATAACTATGTTTGAACAGAATTATTATGTTTTTCAATTAATTGTTTGTTTAGATTAACATTCTGTAAATGTCAATGTCGTGTTGAGTTTACGTTTTTCTCCCTTCCCATTTGCTGTATGTCTTGCTGTGATTTCTTCATTATTCAGCACCTTTTCAAGTGAAGTTGACCATATTATTGCTGGGACAAGGCTGATAAATTCCTAAAGGAATAACACGGTCCATCCAACCTGTCAAATCAATAACTGCAGACTGAAGGTTGGCTGGCAAATGGGATTAGGTCTTCTGTAATGGGGCTGTATATCTACACACCTCTAAGATGTTACTTTTCTCAGCATTTTTAACTCAGAAAACCTATTCATTCTGAGAGAGGCAAATTACTTCTGTTTCTTCTATCAACAATAGTTGAGAATAATTGAGTGCTGCATTATTCAGCTTAAGAAAATTGCCTTGGGTTATTCGTTGAGCAAACATCAAATTATGTTTCTCTATAGCGTTAATAGAAAAATGAATAATTATTGGTTTAAATGTTGACTAAAACCAAATGAAAACTTTCTTTGGGGATAGAACTTTACATCTACAGAAGACAAATACCAGCATTTTATTTTTTATTTTGTCATGTAACTGCAGTTCTTGCTTAAAGGTCAGTTCTCTGCAGTAGTAGGATAGTTTACTTGGGACTACCACATTTTGCAGTGTTTTTTTAAAAGCAGTATAACATATTCACTAAGGACTTTACATCCTTGTATAGTGCCCTCAAGATATGTTTGAAAAGTGCTAATAGGAATCTGGGGACAAGGGAAAAAAGAGTGCCTGTCATTCTTCAGACTTGCCATCAAGTGGCACAGTCCCTTTATAAGGTAGAATATTCCCAATAGCTGGCTTTATCAGGTAAAAGTTTTCAGGTATCTCCATAGGCTCTTCAAACAAATTGAGAAAATGTGGGAAAGGCTAATGTACATAATCTTTACTTATAGTCCCCAAACACTTACCCTGGGGAAAGGTAGGACATTGCTTTTTAGAACTCTTCAAAAATGTAATTAAGAATAGGAGACCTTGAAAAGAGTGTCCCAAATCTAGGCTGGGAGCTGACTCATGAGGAAAGTTGGAATGAAGAGTAGAGAGTAGAAAGTAGCACAGCTAAAAATTCATTGACTTAATTTTTTGCCTATAATTCTCAAAGAAACAAATGATATTGCATATTTTAGTCATGCTAGTGCTAGGAACACTTCAAATCCATATTGCATTCTTTAATAAACAAAAAACAAACAAATAAATCAATAGAGTCACTTTAAGAACTTTTCCAAGCTGCTGTTGGACAGAGTAAATAAATGACTGGATGACCCTCCTTGAATCAAAGAGTCCAGTATTATTGATTTTTTTTTTTTTTTTAATGATGGTAATTTCATAACACCATCAAGGAGTTAATATTGCATGTCTCTTAAGGTAGGCTCATCAGTATTTGCGGTGCAGAAAACTGTACTAAAGAATGAAAACTGTACTACAGAATGTATATAGCCGAGTCTTCATCACTTCACTATTAACCAAGAAATGGGTTTATATCTAAAATATACAGGGAATTTCCGTATGCAGATTAATCCACCAAATGAGCCTTAAACTCAGTTGAAGGAACTGTTCACTTTCCTCATATATCTTAAACATTTCTTTTGCATTATATTGTGAATGTTAACTGTACTACTGAATAGTTTCTGAAAGTTGAAACATTTTCACCTTTTCCTCTACTGACCTTCAGACTATGAATTCATAAAAGTTATTAAAAGCATGTTAAAGGAATTGACAATAATGCAGACACAAGATTTTATTATTTATTTCTCACTGCTAACATTTTTTCTGGTAAAGATGGATGTATTTGAGTCATTGTATAGACACATGATTGAATTAACACTTAAAGAAAATAAACAAGGTTTCTCTAATTAATGAGCTTAGACAAATGAAATACAAACTACAAGGAAAACCATATCCTCTTTTTCATTCTTGTAGAAATATTGAAAGCTGAAGCTCTCTTTCTTAGAGAAACCGCAGTGTAACTAGAACATTTTGTGACTGTAGTCTTGTGTCTTTCTTCAGAAGAACATTTAAAATCAGCAGCTTTTAAAAATGTTTAAGTTTTTTGGCAGTAGTTGGAAATCTGAGATTATGAAAGCTTGTCTAGACTTTTATGTTTTGCTATAACTATGTAGCAAATTATGCCAGCCTAGATTAAGCCCAACATACATATATGATATTCTTCCCTGGATTCATCAAAACACATATTTTATGGTTTTTTCATTTGTAAATACACATCTACTTTTTGGTTTCATGCAGAGTCAAATAGCCTGTGCATGTAGTAGGAACCCTGCTTTTAAAAATACAAGTATTTCAATTGCTTTAAAACGTAATTTTGTGTTTGCTTGCCTACAAAGTTTATCTAAAAAAATTCTGGGGAAAAAAAAAAAAGGCTACTTATATGAATCTTGAGAGCCTCCAGGAAGGGCAGAGAGTAATTAATGTGTAATTAAGCCATTCCAAAATAGTTTGGATAACCATGGTATTTTTCTTAAATTGGACAATACTTTTTTTTTTTCAGTTAATCTCTTTTCTTTGTTTAAAATTTTGATTTAATAATTTTTTATTAAAAAACAGGGATTGATGATCAGGAAAAGATAAAGAGAAATAGATATTAAAAATAGATTTTAAATTCCATGGATGAGTAATAGTTTCTGTTTCTTAGGTAAGTTCTTCCTAAAAATTAATACATTTTTCCTCCTTCCTCTGAAGTATTATTTTTCTCAGTTAGAAAGGAGAAAAAGCTTCAGAGATTTTCATTATAGAATAGATTGTTTGAATTTCATGGTTACTGCTGTAGAACTGGGGATGTCTGATGGGTGCTTATGGTGGTGGGCACTACACATACTCATACCAGTAAATTTAAAAAAAAAAAAAATAAAAGGTACTCTGAGCATTGGTGGGATTATTTTTATCATACTGATGAGGAAATTGCAACAGACAGAAAAATTTAAGAGAGATTAAGGCAATTGACATTTCTTTGGGGTGTTGCTATTTAGCTACTAATGAACCTTTGAAAATGTTCCCAAAAATTTAGAATTATTCAACTTAGTTTAAAACACTGAGCAGTGATGCCTAAGATACCCACCTACTCACTTCAGGTTCCCTCCATAATCAATGAAATCAGCTGGACTAAAATGAGATTGCATTAGTCACTGGAGGATGCTGACACTTCAGAGTAGAGAAGGAGACTAAATCATCCCGAAAACCTACAATATAGAGAAAAGCATTATGTGTAATTAAATCCCCTTTGTTCCCCCCATCCATCTTCTTTCTATCCTTTTAAAGTCCATAGGTCATTATTCTTTATTCATCATTTTGGCTATTGTTGATCTTATTTTCCACTGACAAACACTTTTATCATGGATTCATTAATTTCTGAAGTAGGGAATGAAACTGTTCCAAAGAAGAACAAGAAGGAGAAAAAGATAGAAATACTTATATGAATAGTTTTATAACATATATACAATAGTATTTTTACAATTTTTAAGTACTTACTATGGTACAGCAAATAGCTTGGGGTTTTTTTCACACAGACAGAGTAATTTCTGATGCAGAAGACATAGACCCATTGATAATTGCTTGCAGAATGTAGAAAACTCCAACTGGTTTATACAACTGGATTCTTTCTGCCTAGAGTGTTCAAAAAAATCTCTATATTTCAATTCAGGCTGTCAATCCTTATAGTTCCCTGTCCTTCATGTTAAAACAGGCAGCAGGAGATTTTCTAACATAGTAAAATCTGTCAAAAGCTTGTCTTCCCACATGGAGCCGCTGATTGCTGGTCTATTGTGCACAGTCTCAGAGTAGTCAGTGGGACTTCTAAAATGGAGCCCAACTTACCAGTGGGGTAAATGGAAAACAGTTAAAATTTGTGAGAGTTGAGAAAGGTAATTTTGATCTGTGTTTGCCATCCATTCATGGCCTCAGTTCAATATGGACAAATTCCTACCTTTAACAACAGGATATTGTCTTGGAGAATTGAAGAGATTACTGATGTGTCTAAAAAGTTTATGTGAAAGCTCTTCACAAAATTAAGCCAAAATTAAAGTTTACAAAAGCTTTTCTTCTTTGCTCTTACAAATGATTATTATTTCAGTGGCAGGGACCAACAGCAGCCATCTCTACCTTTCTCACTGCCAACTATTGATACATATTATTAGCAGCTACATAAAACAACCCAGCTGGAAGTCAGAGGTGGAGAAGGTTATATCTGCCTGGCAACTTGAGTTCCTGTTAGAATGCACAAAAAAACCTGTGCACTGATACCTGTGTTGGCTTTTCAGTGGTTCCCAGATAAATTCTTACACAGTGTTTTTAAATTCAGATTCATAGGAAGCCAAAACAAATAATTTTATCGTGGATTTTGGCCAGAGTAGAGGTTGCTCAAATCAAGCTCATGAATATCTACAAAATCTCACACCAACAGCAGGTGCCATGTTGCTGCAGCTTTTTACGTTTACAAAAATTGTTTGATAATGATTTTAGGGATTTTTTGGACAGTTTCAAAATGCTTCAAACCTGATTAGACTAGATGCTTTGTTTGTTCACAGTAAGAAAAATTACAGAGCAAGTAACATTGAATGGCTTTTGCTTTTCAAGAAGCAGTGAAAAAATATTCTGCAGTGACTCTCTGCTGGTTTAGTTTCTTTTACATATAAAAACCTTTAAGATGCAAGGTAAATAACATAAGGTTGCTCGTTAAAAATTATCATCACATAGTGGCAATATTACTAATGTAAATATTTTACTTATTTCTCTTGGAATTTCTTCATATTCATATTTTTTAAGTAGGATGCAATTTTGATGCAATTCAATTTTCCTGTGCTAACACATTACAGAATATACAGAATTTTAACTGTTTCTATGTCCATTTCACAGAGCTCAATAAATGCTATTTTTCAGCATATTAATGGATTTAAGGCATTTTAAATGTCTTCACATATTGATTCGTTAAGCTTATGCAATATTTAAATAGCAGAAAAGTGAAAGAGGGGCTGACTGAGAGAGACAGATTGTGTTTGAAATTGCTGTATAGAGGGTAACTCTGTAAAATAATTTCTCCCTATATTTTTTTGTTTTCCCTTCTTACAAAATCAAATATTTTGCCCTTTTTTCAAATTAACAAAAGCTTCCCTTAGGATTTAAAAAACATAATTTTGGAAAGTTCCTTCTATTCAGAACAAAGTATTAAGAGAGCTGTCCATCAATTGCATTGTAGTTTATAAGCAAAAGTCTGTGTTTCTGTGTCTGGATAGAAAGCCAGTTCTAACTCAAAGAACTGTGGTGGTTGAAACTCTAAACTGAATTGTGTGCCTTAAGTAGTTGTGGTGAATTTACCCTGGATGGACACCAAGCGCCCATCAAAGCAATTCTATCACTGCCCTCCCCAGATGGAAAGGGGAGAGATAAGGATTGGGAGAGATTACCCACCAATTGTAGTAAGAGGCAAAAGAGACTTGGTTTGGGAAAATTATTGAATTTATTATCAATCAAACTGGTGCAGGAGTAACAAATAAACCTAAAACTTAAAAAAAAAAAAAAAAAAATTCCTCTCTCCATTCTTTCCAGGATTAATTTTATTCCTGACCTGAATTCTGTATGTTGTCTCCCATAGAAGGGCAGGGGGACAGGGAAAGAGGACTGCCATTAGTTCATCACATGTTCTCTCCACTGCTCCTTCCTTGTCAGGGGGAGGATTCCTCACTCTTCACCTGCTCCAGCCTGGGGTCCCTCCCAAGGGCTCTGGATCTTCATTAACTGCATGGGTCCTTTTCTTTGCGGTGCAGTTCCTCATGAACAGCCTGCTCCAGTGAGGGTCCCCCACAGGGTCACAAATCCTGTCAGCAAATCTGCTCCTCTACAGGCTCTCCTCTCCCCTGGGACACAGGTCCTGCCTCAGTCATCCATCTGCTCCGGCGTGGGTCCTCCACGGGCTGCAGGTGGACCTCTGTTCCCCCATGGACCTGATGGGCTGCAGAGGAATATCTGCTGTAGTGTCCAGGGCACATCCTCCACCTCTGTCTTTAGTGACCTTGGTGTTTGCAGGGCTGCTCCTCTCACCTATTGTCACTCCTCCCTAGCAGCAGTTGCTGCTGTGCAATAACGTGTTCCCTTTTTGGGCACATATTCCCAGAGGTGCTGTCACCACTGCTGATGATGCCTTGGCCAACAGTGGGGCTGTCTCAGACCCGGCGGGCATTGGCTCTGTCAGCTGTGGGGAAGTTTTCATCAGCTTCTCACAGAAACCACAACCGAACTCCCCCACTACTAAAACTTGTCCCTGCAAACCCAGCAAGTGTACAGTTAAATCTGGCTCATAAGTAAGCTGTCACAACTCTTGCTGACTTGGAATGTTCAGCGCTTTTTTCTTAGCTGAATCTAGTTCATTGCCCTTAATGTTGCAAGGAGTTATCAGGAGAAGCATTACACTAAATACAGGATCTGTGGAAAGTCATTGTCGGGTACTTGCTACTAATTTATGCTTTTGAAGTGCACAAAGCCCTCTACAGTGTCAATATGCATCAGATCGTGTTGTTTTGGTGGGTTTCAAGCTTTTCCTCGCAGCTAGTGGTATTCCTGAAAAGTGATCCGAGCCTGTTGATCTCGGTTAGCGAGTATTTGATTGTCAAATTCATTTTGTTCCTGTTTCTGTGAAGTTTTGGGCAAGCTGAAATGGCTTCATTAAAGAAGGAACCATTATCTCTGATGTTAGTGTATAGAAATCTCTCTCTCTATATATATATAATATATCTGCAATGACTGCCATTTTTATACCTCATTTTTAATGGACATAATAAATTAGTGTTACTAGTAGTAGCAATCAGCTTTATTACTTCAGAATTAATTGACAACATCCAATATTATTTTTATGATGAAAACACATTAAAAAAAACCCCATGCATGCATGTTTACCATGGAAATAGATCTTAACAAATATGAACAAGAAGTCAAATAGGAATCCACAATAGTACCTGGTATAATTTATTTATTTATGGACACGTACTGTTTCTAAGTGCAGCCCCATCCCATCAGATCCCACAAAGTTTGGATATACTGCGACAAAGGTACACTTGTCCAGTGTGAACACAGTGCGGCCGGATTCCTGCTGGGAAGGACTCCTGAACCTCTGAGCCACATGAGGGCAGCAAACACCCAGACTCCAAGGGAGGGTGGTGGTGTGAGCCATCGACAGGAGTGAAAATGCCAGAGGGGTTTCTTGATTCTACTACTTCCCTTTTGCTTTCCCCAGACAAATTTTAAGAAGATAATAACAGAGATGGTAGAAAGTCCATCCCTGCAGTCTTTCAGTAATCACTGGACAGAGTTGATGGCACTCACTTGCCATGAGGAAGGTTCAACGGCTTTCAAAGGAACTTCCAGCATTACTTTGGAATCCCAAGGCAGTTTTAAAAAAGCCTGTTTTATCCACACTATGGATGAGAGGAACTGAATCATGGTATTAAATCCAGAAGTCTTCTCCTTTGTTCCTAAGGTACAGAATATGAAATTCTTTTGTCCTGTGGTGCACTGCTTTAGTAATATATTTTTTCTTTTGAGTACAGTTTATTCTTCTGAGTCACTTCGCAGTTCATTTTCACAGCCGCTGTTTCTGTCACGTGGATTACAAAATAGCTGAATACCCTGGATTTTATAATTGTTTTAGTGCTTTATAAATTCACACAATGGAAACTTTAGGTAATCTGAGCCAAGAGAACTTCCTTCTCTCTATTGTAACAATCCTAGCTTAAATGGCAGGAATGTATATTTCAGATTTCTGTATTTTTACTTTCTATTGTTCTACTTAGCAAAGACTGAACTTAAAAAGAAATAGAAATTTGTATAATTCAGATTAATAAACATGAATGCCTGCAGTCCTCTTAGTTTGTACTAAACAAAGTATTTCATAACTACACACCATGAAATGAGTCTAAATTTATGTCAAACGTGAGACAAGTTTCCCTGAAATGTAAAGCATTTGTTGCAAATAAAGTTAGTAAAACATACCAGCTCTCTGGTTCGATATGGCACTTTGCAGTTGTCAACCAGGATAGTTCAATTTTCTGAAATCTTAGTGCTGATCTCATTTCCCATAGACAAAGAAACAGATCAGGTAGTTACCTTCCATTGTTAGGTAGTTACTATTCCATCAGGTAGTTACTATTCTATTGTTATCCTGATGGAGAAGTTGAACATTATTACTTTTTTTTTTTTTTTAATAAATGGTAGTATAGTGGGTTTTTTTACCAAATGACTGTGACACTGATGCTCAAACAGTGCAAGTAGAGCTGAATGGCAGACATTCTGCAGTACCCTTCCCCTACCCATCAAGTCCCAGCTCCCACTGATTAGAACCAGAATCCAGTCTTTCAGACAGATAGCAGTTTGTGGTTTTGCTTGCACTACTGTTGCCTTGCACATTCTGGGTTACTTTAGGGAGTTCTCCTCAGATGTTCTGCTGAGTGAAGGAATGAAGTCTTTGCAGCAAAGTACTACTTTTATCTTTGCTGTAAGTATGTGTCATAAATCATCTCTAACTGCATCCCACCATTTTTCTGGGGAAAGGACTGCATATCTGTCTCACTACATTTCAGGCAGTGAAGAAGAAGAGGAAGAAGAAGAAAAAAGAAAGGCTGTTTTCTTATCAGCAGCTAGTGTTTTTCAGATGTGCATTTGTGTTCTGCTCTAGGGAAGTCCTCTTCAGCAGTCCTTCAGTACCAATGAAACACCTGTAAACATTCTTCCTCTAAGACAGAGCATATCAAGCAAGAGGAAGGAGGCAAAGGCTAGAGCATGGCTGGTACAATTAGAGCAGAAGGGGATCTCGATGCCTGTGAGTAGCTGAAGCATGGGTAGAGTATACAACAAAATGATGGTAAGGATAATATTGATTGTACATCAAGATTCACAAGGGTTGCAGGACTATTGTGAGTTCTTCAGCAAATTATTACCAAGAATGTGGACAGGCAAGAAATTAATGGTCTGTTTTGGAGCGTGGAAGGTATATCTGAGAGAGAATGATTTTGTGAGCCCCCTCTAAGTGATCAGGAGTACCAGCAGAGGAATATTCCTACTTACACTTCATAACAGATCAATATAATAGTAATTCAGGACAGAAATGGCCATCTCCTATAGAAATGATGATGTATCACTGCCCATAGATCACAAGACCTTTGGTATCCAAATGATCCATTGTCCAAATTGCCATAAAAGTGGAAATAATTCTGGAGAGGAGACTTTAAGTAGGTTGGTGAAATAAACAGAACCTGACATCTGGAACATGAAAATAACTCTAGCTGTATATTAATGCTGCATCTGTATTTCTTTTCCAACCTGCTTGCATGCCACTACCATAATTTCTTAGCAGTATAGCATTTTTCAGTTGGTCATGCTGGCTCAGCCAGTCAGACAATGCAGGCTGGAAAATGTTGTGCCCGACTCCTGTGAAAATCTGCCTATCTCTGTGGTGCTAATAGAGGCTTTAAACCAGCAAAGGTTTTGAAATCTGCAAATTTCTTCTCATTATTTTAAACCTCATTTTAAGAGATTATTACCAACATGAAATCGTTGATTTTGCAGAAAATTGAGTAATCTCAATCTGTATCTTTATACTGGAATGATTATTTCCATTAGAATTGCTAGATTGATGATGAAATAATTTTCTTTAGTTCCTTCATATGCTTAGAAATCAATCAATGTATTAAAATGTATTAATAATTTTTAAAAATTGCTTCAACCATTTTCAATACTTATTTAAAATGGTGAACACTTAGAAGTAGTGGTTTAGAATTAATTAAATGATAAAATAATTTTTTGAAATAACTTCTTGATAACTGGGTGGAAGTAAAAGAATCAACAAACTATATAAATACAATTTAATAAATAAAATTAGACACAACTACATCCAGATAGATAAAATTATTTCTTGTGTAGGAAAAGCATCAGCCTAGTGAACTGCATGCAAAGTGGACAAAAAAAGTTTCAACGTATAAAATCTGGGGTTATTAAAATAGGTGTTATTGTGTGGACACATAATAGTCTTTAAAATTTTCATCACATTTTTCTATTTTTAATGGGATTTATTTTGAAAGATATTGACTGGTAAAAAAAAGTTCCTGTCAATTTTTTTTTCTATTTTGCTGTACTTCTTTTAGTTCAGTGTCTTCTCTTCTGTTTGTACTGTGAATCATACTAAAACTTTTTGAAATGCTTTAAAAGCCATAGTTGAGGAAGCTTCATGCATTAGTTTTAAACACATTTCTTGTTTAAAGTATATTTCCTGTGCTGGTGCCTAGAGTTTCCAAACTAATCTAGTACACTTTAATAAAATTTTAAAATGAAATTTTTTGGATAAAAAATGATAACTAACGAAATAAAATATACATGTTTTCAGTGAAAACTTTTTTCTGTACACCAGAACACACTTATTAATTCATAATAGTGATTATTTTAATTTACAAGGCTTGTGTCACTGCAATTCAGGAGTATCTCCAGTAGAGTTCAAGGTGTTATATTACTGTAAAAAATGCAAGACATTCAAAGTCAAGCATTCAAAACACATCATGTGGCAAAAAATATTAACATAATTCATTTTTATTGTTTAAAAGTGTTTGAACCTTTAAGTAGCTATGTAGAATACCCATATATCCTGTCACACACAGTGAAAATAGTATTCTGATATCTCATTAAAAATTGCTTACTGTTTTTACATGGATTTTTCATTAATATACCTTTTGTTCTAAATTTTACTTCTCAAGCTCTTGGTATCTGAGCATTGCAGGAGAAAGACAGGAAAGTTTCCTTGCATATTTTTAATAATTATTATGTGCAGTAGTCTCTTTTACAAGTTTTTTTCTTGTTTCACAAATAGAACAAAATTCTTCAGTTACGTTAAATATTACAGATTCAGCAAGTGCAGCACAGACTAAAAGAAGAGCTGCTGCTCTTCTTAGAAAAGCACTTAGAAAAACTTTTTTTTTACTTTTTCTTTCTTATACTTAGAAAAATATTTTCACTTTCTTTTAATGGATAGTTCCAGAAAACAGTTCTAGGCCAGAGAAAATTCAACTTAATACTTCAGTATTAGCTGTGTCTAAGTGAGTCAGAGCAGCCAATGCCTGAGACAAACACTGAGGGGGAATTAGAATATACCTGTCAGGATCTTTCTGTGATATAAAATCAGCCTGGTACCAACTTTCTAACATAGTTTTACATATTAGAAATTGAGCATCCTTTATTTCAGAGCATTTGTCACTCTGGGGATCCTTCTAATTGAGTGCCCCAGCATCAGGTGAATGGAGTTTTTATCATGCACACTGATTACATATTCATTAGTCATCCTCTGTTACTCTATGTATATGTATTCATTTATTTTACATAGTCACACCCCTTGTCAGAAGCCCTTGCATGATCTTTTGAGATCTTCTTTGGTGATCTTCAGTGTCCTGTGTCAAAATATTAAAATATTTGAGGTGCACATTCATTGACCCCCAGCTCTTGAGTAAGATCAATATTGCATGACTCCTGCTTTTTGTATGTATGACTCTGCCTTGCAGAGCTGAGCTGGCATCCTGTTTGCTTAAATTACATCTTTTATCTATTTTCCCAAGCCTGTACTGTTCTGTTTTACGGTCCTTATCTACTGGAGAATTTTCAGTCCCAGTCCTAAGAAACATACAAAGACCAGCCTTTATTAATAAAGTCCCAACTTCTTATAAAATAGACATGTTAGTTTTCATGATGAAGGAAGAAGAATTCCTGGAAGAATTAAATGTATGGAATGTCATTATTTCTCCACACAGGGAAGAAGAATTTTCCAGGGATTTGAGCCTGTAAAAGGCTCAAAGTATTACCCGTGGGAGGAGAATCCTGAGGGCAGAGTGCCTTGCTTGTGAGCCTAACCTTTCCTATGGAACAGGTGGGTTATGTTTTATGGATTTATTCTTCTAAATTATCTACTCTTTAGCACACAATTTTTATGCAGTTTCAGCAGATAGTGTTAGGGGCACAAGAATGGCCTGAATACACTATTTTGAGAAGCAAGATACGTTACTTGCTGCAACCTTTGGAGTGCCTCAGAATTGGGCTCTTCAATTTTATGTGCATGCTTTAACTGCTACTGCATGGGAGAGAGGGCAGTTTCTTGTCACTGTCAAGCTTAGTTTTTTCTTCTGTTTTGATTGATTTCTACAAGTGACTTTTGCAGCCTGTGTGATACACTAAGGTTGCGGCAAGTAAGATTCCAACCGCTGGTCTAGAAAAGGGAGGATTCCCTTGTGCATTCCAGCAGAATGTAGATATGTTAGCACTGTCACTGGCTTTCTACCTTACCTGAAAATTCTCCACACAAAACTTACCCTGTTTAGTAAAGAAAGCCTATGGACAACTCCTCCTTTGAGAACCTGACACAATCTTGGAAGGAAAAATACTCTTCAGAGCATGTTTTCAATTGTGTGTAAAGGCAGTCATGTATGGTATGTAGGTGCCTGTGAAAGTTCCAGATTAGCTGTTTAGATTAGCCTTTGGAGGCTGTGCTGGGTTTAGCTGGGATGGCATTAGGTTTCCTCATAGCAACCGTTTGCACCTGTGAGCAAAGCAGAACTGATAAACACAAATCATCTGGCTATTGCTGAGCAGTCAAGGTTTTACTTTTCCCACTCTGCCACTCCAGTGAGGAGGCTGGAGATGCACAAGACTTTGGGAGGAGACACAGACAGACCAGATTACCCCAGCTGGCCAAAGGGTTATTGCATACTGTATGGTGTCATGCTCAGCAACAAAGCTGGAGGGGAAGGTTTTTCTTGGAGGCAGTCTCTGTTTTTAGACTGACTGAGTGTTGGTCTCCATGTAGGAAGAAGAGCGGGTCAATTACTTGGCTTTGGTATATGTTTTTTCCACCCCTTTTCTCTTTCCTTCACTTTTTAAACTGTCTTTAACTTGTTCCATGAATTATCTGACTTTCCTCTGCCTGTTCTGTCCCCCAAAACCACTGGGGTGGAGAGTGAGTGAGGAGCTATATATGGTGCTTAGCTACTGACTGTGGCTAATGGGGCCTCTGTCACATGTAGAAAGGGCAGATTTCTGTATATAGGGAAAATAAGATGCATGATGGAGCCTGGTCAGCTCAGACTCCAAACAAGAGGGGAGAACAATTTTGGTTTGCAATATTTTTTTTCAAATCCATGTTAGGCTGTTCTATTTAATCCTGCAATGCTTTAGTGCAATTGCGTTCATGGTCTCTGAACTACAGAACAGGAGTGGAGGCCATTTATAAGGAAAATATTCTGCCTTACAGTTCTTTGCAGATCATTTCAATGGGAAGAATGGTTCCACTTAGATTTTCCCACATATTTAAGTTTCCTCTGCTGCTGAGTATTTGTAATGGGGATCTCACTCCACTCATAGCAACAATTTTCTAGAGCAATTACCCAGATTTGTCAAGACACTGTTTCATTAAATCTGAGCCCTGGGAGAGCATTCTCCTCTCCACAACCATCAAGAGAGAACTCAAGCACTTCTGTCAGTTTGGGTAGCAAAGCACAATCTTCCATATAGGCAGCAATTCAGACAGATCAGTATCTGTCTTTGAACATCTCTGGTCAGCAAATTGCTTCATTAAATCATTTTTCTGAAGTTACTTACCGTGCACTCTTGGCTACATATGATATTAAGCATTTTCAATCATATCATTTGGATCAAGCACAAAAACTAATGTATGTGATATAAATTTCAATTTAAATAAAAAAATTACAATTATAAAAATTAGTCCTAGAAAGAAAAATGCAGCACTTACCAATTTTGGGACAGCATTACTAGAAGCAATAATCATTCATTGATGAGTTAAATTCATCAAACCTGAAAAAAGATAAACTTAATTTCTGTTCTCAAATTTCTCCTTTTATGAACTGAAGATCAATATCATGTTTTACTGCATTTGAAATACTTATATTTCATTTGTCACTGACAAATCCCCCTTCATTTCACAGAATATATTTTTCTTAATTTAATACTAAGAAACAAAATTGAGCTAAGAAATTTAGCTTGTTATTTATATATACAAAAGGATGCTAAATAAAAATAGCTGTAAAAAAAGGAGGACATAGCAAATCCAGAGTCCTTTATCTCCTACTCTTTGTATCTCCTTCCCTTCACAGAGAGGAGGTATTTTAGATACTGTAGTATAATAGGAGATAGTACACTTTAGGTTTTGAAATTGCAGTTAGTTTTTTTCTTTTTTACATTCATTGTCTGATGTTTGCCTATGTAAGTTGGCAGAACATTAGGCTGATGGTTGTTCATTCTGAAACATCCTATGCAAACACAAACTACAGTTCTGCACCTGTCCTCCTGTGTCCTTTACTTTTTGTTCAGATGTTTCTAGTATGAAACTTCAGCTGTAGTCATTTATGCAGCAAAACCCACAACAGGGAACATAATGAATACACAGGGGGATAAAAATCCAGCTTCAATGTAACCCAAACAACCTAAAGCAGCAGGGGCTGAAGGCAATGGGAGCATTTGAATAATATGAAATGTATCCTCTGCCTTCACTTACTGGTCTGAGAAAATGAACTACAAGGACAAAATTAAAAATATAAAGTTAAAAATATAAAAATATAACATTTTTCTGAAGTCATGTGACCAAATAATATAAGACAAGTTTTTAAGGCATATTTATTTGTGATCCCTCTTAATATGATTTCGTTTCTTCACCATACACCTTTTTGTGTATGCTTCTTGTCCTTTTTGATGGAGGCATACAGTAGAGAAACATGCATTTGAGTATAAATGCAGAATGTTCAACATTCGAAAACAATAAATCACCTCTAACATTACAACACATAGCAGGAGAGCAGTAGTCTGCATTCCAGAATAGTGGACTAATATTGGCCCCTTTCCTAGTCAGTCACTTCATTCTCCCCTCTTTTTTTCAGGTGTTCTTGGAACACAGGGAAGTAACCAAGACAGCTAACAAAGAGAAACACATGCAGAAGAGGATATGTATTGTAGAGGTTATCTTCGTTATGAAGTAATAGTTATATTTCTTTAATTTTTTTTTAAATATAGACTAAACCAAACTGTGTCATCAACTGTAACAGCAATCACTTAGTGTCCCTGTTAAAGAAAGAAGAATGTAAGGTCTATATAATGTGTTCAGAATTGAAGGAAATGTGGCAATTACAGTGATTAAAATCTGAGGGAAATAATAAAATAGACATGCATATAAGCATGTGATATGTAATAAATAAGAAAAACTGGTTTTATCTAGGTGATCTGGAAAATTAAAGCAGAGAATTTTGGTATGAAAATCAAGTAAATTTACACTAAAATCATAATAAATAAGTTTGTCAAACTTGAGTAGTAAACTTTCACTCAGCACTGGCAGAAGCTGAGATCCCAGCAAAACACCGAGAAACTGACCGGGTTTTGTGACTTCCCAGATGCTAATCAAGCACTATTCAAGAACACATTCAGCCAGATGTGATTCTTATGTATTTAGCAACCCACAAACTATCAGTTTTTCAGCCTCTTTCTCAACCTGTGTAAACTCTGACCCTCCATGACTCTCTCAGCTAGTCATCATGTGAAGAACCATATCCAGGTATTTTTTTAATCGCACCCCTACATCTGCTAGGTACATGTGATGCCCCTTACTCCTTGTACTAGAAATTACAGTAAATAATTTATCCCTCTCCACCCTATCATTGCTAGTAACTGTATAGATTTCTACTCTATTCCTTCACTCCTACCTCAGCTGTCTCACTGAAACAAGTCATGGTTACTATGGATGGAGCTTTGAGAAACCTGATCTAGTGGGAGGTGTCCCTGCCCGTGTCAGGGAGGTTGGAACTAGATGGTCTTTAAGGTCCCTTTCCAACACAAACCATTGTGTGATTCTGTGACTCTACTCTGCTCTTGTAGTTAGGTCCCTAGTGCTATTGAGCTTATCAGCGCTAAGGAGTCTGATTTTATAACAGGTTACAGAATGGATGAGGCTGGAAGGTACCTCTGAAGATTATCTAGTCCAGCCTCCCTGCTTACAGAAGGGTCAGTTACAGGAGGGTTCTCAGGAAAAAATCCAGTTGGGTTTTGAAGATCTCCAAGGTTGGATACATGACAACTTCTCTGGGAAACATGATCAACTGTTCAATAGCCTGACAGTAAAGCACCTTTTTTTTTTTGCATTTTAATGGAATTTCATGCATTTCAATTTAAGTCCATTAACTCTTGTCCTGCCACTGGGCACCACTGAGAAACACCTTGCTCCAACTTGTTTATTTCCACCCATGAGGTATTTATACACATAGATAAGACTTCACTGAACCCTGGGAAACACTTTGATCGGAAAAACAGGCATAAAAGTAAGATTAATAAAAGAAAACAAACAAACAAAACTCTGGGGATTTCAGTTGAAAACTAAAGTTGAATAAAAGAAACCTATGAATTAAATAAATAGGTTAAAAACACTCCAAAGGCCCACCAAAAAACCTCCAGGAACTTATCTTAGTTTTGTTTAAAAAAGCAGTGGTTGCTGGTGTTATGACAACTTATCTGATTCTTGATTTAAATAAGAACAGAAAAGGATTCAGATTATTATAGATTTTCCATTACAAAAAGGTTATGAATGAGTGTAATATAAAATTTGATTTTCATTCACACTTAAATGTCACCTCAGTAGGGTTATTATTGGGGGTCATTTCATAATTTGTTTTCATGGAGTTTTTCAAAGCTCAAATATGTTTTTATACATACAGTATTTGAATGCCTGCCCTAATAAAAAATCATAATAATAAAAGTAATAATATAACTGCAAAAACAGTACAACCTCAAATCTCAACAAGTAAAATTCAGTCATTAATGTAATATTAAATGTCTTTAACCCAGTTAATTATTACCTTTTCTTCCTGTATTCATTCAGTAGAGATCTGTTATTCCATAGCAACACAATCTTAGCAACTTTCACATCAATAATGGAGGTAAACTTAGAGTGAATATAGCATTTGCAGAACCAAATTTTTAGCAGTGTAAAGGATAGGCTGCATTTATGTAGTTATAGAAATCTTATCGTTAAGGCAAGAGTATTTTGAAGATAAACTCTTGAACAATATTATTATTATTAAACTATTGAGTCATTTATTGGTTTTTGTTTCATTATGAACTCTGCTTCCAAAACCTGGAGCAAATCCTCAGAAACTGTGACTGTATTTTGAACAGCAAAATTTACCCAATATCTAAAATAAGTAAAAATCATGAAAGTATAAAATATTCAAACATATCTTTGGGCAGGAGACATAATCTACTGTCTTTGCTTTCCAAATTCTTGCTCTTTGACTCACTTTCATTTTTGCAGATCTGCGTTACAAGAATAGCAGTAATTTCAGATTTGTGTGGTATAGGTCTTAAATCCAAATATTAACAATCTTTTATATTCTAACTCCACAGAGAAACTGTATGAACTTCCCTAAGTATTGACAATTTCAGTTTTCTTGAGAGGGCGGGGAAGATTTTTTCTTTCTTTCCTGAAATTCCCTTCAGATGTTCTGTTATACATTTGTCTTCAATTCTGTATGTCTATGATGTAACTTTAATAGTTGACTTTGCTTAGATACTTCTACTCTTAGCTGTATACTTTACACCTATTTCTTTATTTCAGCACTGATAGTGTATAACATAAATATTTAACTTAAAAAGTGGAATTGTTGTTGTTTGTGCCAGTGAAGTATTCAAATTACGTAGTATGCAGAAAGTGCTTTACAGAATATTGTGATTTGCATGGGATGCACTGTTGGGACATTTTAGATGATGTTAAATGTGTATGTACTAGTAGCTAGTTTTGGAAATTAAAATAAAAACTTTCTCTCAATTCTGTGCCTTTTATACATTTTCTTAGCTTCTTGTCACTGATAGCATTTGAGGTTTTGGCAGAAAGAGAGACATCCACTTTGACCTCTTGACTGTGCAAGAGTTTGTAAAGATTTTTTTTTAAGATATGATGTGTAAAACCAGAAGTAATTAACTGATACAATTTGCATGTGCATTGGGGCTCCCTAATCCTACTGACTTCATGTAATCTCAGGTACCTTGACATATTTTAATTCTTGTAAATTTCATATTTCTAAAATTATCTTTTAAAAAATAAAATGTTAAAAACCTGACAAGCACCTTCTAGAAAAGGAGTGAAAGAACACAGAATTAAACACATATTTCCTGAATCCCAGATTCTGAATAAATTAAAAACAATTCCTTTCCTTAGTTCTACAGAACTGCTTACAAAAAAATATCCTTATTATATTAAAATTGTTTGATCTCTCTTCAAAAATGGTCTTCAAATATTTTAATTATATATTTTGGGGCAATTTTGTTAGTAATTACATATTAAGGGTTTGGAATTTTTTTTCTAAAATCTTCTTGGATGTGTATTAATTATGTGATAGCAACATCTCAGCTACAAATATCTTAAATGTCAAAAATATACACTTGATATTCAATTTGGTATTAATTTAATATACAGCCACTCACTGTCACATACAGATTGTCTATAGCTGCATGTTAAAAATCACATTTTCTGTCCACACATTTTGGAAGTCAGGCTCACATATAGACTTTCCAGTTTAGAACAAATGCCTACCTACTCAAGACAACTAATGTTCAGCCAGTATGTGCTATAAATACAGAGCATTTCCTCAGGAGTGAGCATACTTCATGGTGTCAAAAAGTCAAACACTGCCCTCACTTACGTTGATTTTACTACTGAAAGGCATATAAAGGACTAACACAGTTGCCAATTCTGCCGCAGAGCAGAATTTGGCTACAGGACAGCACATCTGAAAATGAGCAGTCAGATGTTTTAGTTGTGGCAACAGAGTAGGAAGAATTGCCATGCACATGCTATGTGAACAAGCTTTGCTAATTAGGTGTGACTCCTGTATGAATCAAGTCTCAGTTGTGACTAGTAGAAAATATGAATATTTCTCTTTTTTTATCCAGTGCTCTGTTTTAGGCCCACTGTGCAGTATAAAGTTGCTTTTGATATACTGCCAAGATGTGTGAAAATTTAAAACATAATCTTCCACATGAAAATTTCTATGCTGTCAAATGGGCTCCATCACTTCATCTACTTCCCTGTCCTGTGAGGAGAGCTTTTATTGGTTTAGTCTGTCTTTGGGAACATAGGATATTTTTCCTGACAACAATAAAACCCACAAAATTACCTCTTTGTCATATGTTGTGTCTCTTCCTCAGCACTCTGCTGGTACAAGCTACACCAATTGTGCTTTTGATGCAGCCAATTGTACTGAATGATTCAAAACTCATTTATAACATGCACCTTTCAAAGTCTCATTGAAACAATTTTGATAGCATTGAAATATCTTTACATTTCCCCAAGAGTGTAAAGGGAAACATGTGTAAGTTAATATCAAACTTGCAAGTTACGTATATCTGATAGCTATTAATTCTTTAGCTATATAAAAGGTAAGCTATAGACATGAGGTGAATAAAAGATTTCTGGTTCAGGAAGGACTCAGGCTGACCTTGGCAGTGCCATCAATCATGAGTAGAGCTCAAACAGACTGTATAGCACTGCAGAGACTTTTGAAGGTGAATATAAGGATATATGCACTTTGGGGGCCATAAACCATTGTCTCACAAAATGTCTATGCCTTAGATCATCAGAAAAAGTCACATAAAATAGTTTTGCAAGACATCTTCCAAGACATAATGCCTTGTACATGTCTGAACTTCTGTCATCTGCACAGCTACATTTAGGCATGGATATATACATAAAGAGTGGACAAAAGTGCTGGTTTATATATTTATTCTGCTTCTGTTTAAGTTTTGTCATGAACAAAATCAAGAAAGTGTCCAGACTCAAAGGGTTTTCTAAAATGTTTCCTGTGGGTGTGGCAGTGAAATACAGTGATATGCTGAACTATAGCAGACAATCAATGGAAAAACCCTTATATTTATATATGCTTATGGTGCCTACAGAGTAAAAATCTAACTGCAAAGAAAAGTGGTGTGGAGTTCTTTACATGTACTTCTTTAGTGATACTTACAATGGAAAAGGTGTCTTGGTACTAAAAATATAATAATAATCTTCAAAAACCCTCTCCATTTTTACGTCCTAATAATCGTCTTATTTCAAAAGAAGAGGGAGAGACGAGGGAAATTTCCTTCACATCAAGAAATAGCTGCTTTCATCTTTTTATTATTTTGGAAAAATGTAGTATTCATATGAACATTTTAAATATTCATTGATGTATGCTAAGATCTTGTCCTTTTTAATTTGAGCTTTACATCTTCAGAGTAAGCAATAGCATTTAAAATTTTAATTTTCAGTGAAACTTTGGAATAGGAAATATGATGTCTTGACATACTGTTTTCTTTTAAAAAAAGACAACAAACATAACCCCAAACACAATGTACGCACCCCCCTCCTCCCCCACAGTTCTAGTCATTAGATATTCCAGAAAGTGATATTCATTTTTTTTCTAAAAGAAGTCAGCATGATGCTATTGCTTCTTGTCTTAAAGTTCGTGTCTGATTTACAATTCAGTTTTGTAACACCATCACAGCAGACAGTTTACCACTTAAATGATAAAAGTTTCAATAGGCACTTTAGTGGAATTACGAAAAAGCTACCACTCTTCCACTGTGATGCCAGAAAGCTACCTTCTTTCTAAGTCAGGTCAGTAAACTGCACCTTGTAGGCCTGAGCTTGTCTCAGTGTAATTCCAGAGTAATAAAATAACAACAACAAAAACCTGTGTATGTTACAGGATTTATCATTCTTTTGCAAATCAAACCAAAACTGACGGTATGATAAATGTAGTAACTTGTTGGAAACAATTGCTGTCTTTTATAATCAAAGTAATTGTGTCTTATATAAAGCTTAGGTTTATCTTTTAAATTTGTTGTTGGTTTGCTTTTCTTTCTGTTTCACTGTTGTAGTCGTACTTAAGTGACTTTGTCAGGGTCATAATTTTCTTCTCCAAACATGTCTGCCAAGATCTTAAAGCGAGGTCCCCAGTCACTCAGATAGTCATAATCCTGATCTGCCTCTGTAGTGAGGGAGTCTATAGAGCTGAGAGACTCTGCAACAGATCCATTTCCTTCATAAGCATAGGTTGCCAAGGAGTCATAAGGGGGTGCAGATGGATCTACATCATTTTCCTTCAGCCTCTGATTAATAAAATCTCTTATGTCTGTGTTATCTTCCGCTGGTGGTCTGTGGCGTGTAAAACGCAAGGTGTCTGGTTTTATGTCCCTGCGTATTTTGTTATCTTCAATCACTTTAGGATTCCTCAGGGCACCTATGTCAAAAGCCTGGGTGTCCTCTTCTCCACCTCCTTCATCATCGTAATGGATAACATTATCTCTGATGTCTTCTTTAGAGGTCATCAGGGTGTCCTTTTTCTTCTGCCTCCGCAGTGCTACATACAGTACCACAATGACTGTAATGAGAGACAACTGAAGTTAAGACATGCACAGAAATAATTTAATAGTCTGATGACACATCATTATATCTTTCTTTGAAAGCCACAAGTAATAAAGGGACTTTTGTCCTTAGAAAAGAGTAGTGCTTAGCAGTGCTCCAGCCAATGAAAAATAATTTGCTCTTTGAGTCTAACTTTCCCAAGTGCTTGCTGTACTGCTGGAGAAAGTACCAAATAATTTTACTACTGGTCTGCTTTGTAAACAAATAGAATTGAACAGGACTTCAGGTTTTTAGTTCAGAGAGACAGAGATGTGATTTTTTAAAAAAATATTTTCCATAGTAAAATAGAGAAAAGAACCCTAAATTTACACTTTGAAGACAAGAATAAAAAACCTAAACCAAAAAACCAACCCAGAAAGTATTAAAAAAAAAAAAAAAAAAACCAGGAATTTTGAATAATAAATAATTTGAATAATTTCAAATTTGGAATTTTTAAAATACAGAAAAAATAATCCTCTACTTTAGCTTTTTATACAGTACATTTTTGCCTTTTCAGGGATCTGCTTAAAAAAATTACATGTTATAAGGTTCTGGAAAGAAGAGGGGTCCAGGAGAACTGGTTGATTTTCAAGTATCCTGTCCTCTAAACTCAACAGTGGTCCAACCTGAGGAGCAGGAAATCAAGAAAAGGCAGCAGGAGGCCTGCATTGATGAATAAGAAACTCTTGACTAAACTCAGTGATTAAAAAAAAAAGAGGCATCTAAGAGCTGAAAACGGTGACAGGTGAACCAGGAGGAAAATACAGTGACAGTCTGAACACAGGAATAAGGTTAGGAAAGACAAAGCCTGCATGGTGCTGTCTCAGGAGGGACGTGAAGGGCAACCAGAAGGGCTTGTACAAGTAAGACGCGTAAAGGTAGAAAAAAAAGAAAGGTAGAAAGGTAGAGTAAAGGTGGGTCCACTGCTGAATGGGGCAGGGGAGCTGCTGCCAAATGACACGGAAAAGGCCAGCCTAGTCAGCAGCTTCTTTGACTCTGTCTTCTTTTGTAAAATTGTCCTTCAGTAATTCCATGAGCAGAGGGAAAGTCTGGAATAAGAAAGACTTATACTTGGTGGAAAAGGATCAGGTTAGGGAATACTTGAACAAACTGGACACAGAATTGCAAGGGATATTGTGAGATATACACATGAATGATGAGGAAGGTGGCTGCTATCATTATGAGGCTATTTATGATAATTTTTGAAAGGTCATGGGGACTGGGAGAGGTTCCTGAGAACGGGAGAAAGTGTCACTCCTATCTTCAAGTAAGGCAAGAAGAATGAGCTAGCTGCCAGTCAGTCTCACCTTAATTTTTAGGAAAGTGATGGAGAAAATAATTCTGGAAACTAAGAAGGGGTGTCAGAGCAGCGGGCATGGATTTATGAAGGTGAAATTGTGCTTAACTCGCTTGTTAGCCTTCTACAATGAGGTAACTGTTTGATGAAGGGAGAAAACTGCAATAATTTTATCCAAACTCTGGCAAAGCTTTTGATATTACCTTTCATAACAATCTTCTCAGAAAACCTTAGAAAGTGTGAACTATACAAACAGATGGTGAGCTGGATTGCAAAGCTGCCAAACTGAGAGACTGTAAACATTGTAAGTAACATTTCGAAGACCAGATGCAGGCCAGTCACTAATAAAGTACCACAGGATTTGGTAGTGGGACTACTTTTGTTTAATATTTTCATAAATAGCCTGGATGGTGGGATTGAGTACACTGTCAGCAAGTTTTCGGGCCATAAAAAAAGAGTGGTTGTGCCACTGTTCAAAAGGGTTCTCATCAGGCTGAGGGAGTGGGCCAAAAGGAACTCTCTGATGTTCAACAAATAGAAAGTCCCACACACAGAGAGCAGTAATTGCATACTGTAGATGTTATTGGCCAGCTGATCAGAAAGCAGCTAGATACATGAGGCCTTGTGATCCTGGTGTAAAAGTTCACCATGATCCATCAATGTGACCTTGTGTCGAAGATAACAGCATTCAGGACCGCATGAGAAGCATTGCTGGCAGGTCTAGTGAGATGGTCATTGCCCTCTGCTCAGCTCTGTTTATGCACACTTGGAGTTCTGGGCCCAGTTCTGGGCTCCTCATTACAAGACATGGACTCCCTGAAGTGAGTCCAATGTAGAACCACAAAGATGATTAAGGGATGGGAACATCTGCCCCACAAGGAGAGGCTAAGAGAGACAGGTCTACTCATTATGGAGAAGGCGCAGGGGATCTTATTAATGTGAACTGATGCCTGATGGATGGAAGTAAAGATAGAGCTGGGCTTTTCTGAGGGGTGTCCTGTAGCAGGACAAGAGGTAAAGGGCACAAACTGAAATGGAGAAAATTCCATTAAAATGTAAGAAAAAAAAAGGTTCTTTATCACCAGGATGTCAAGAGTGGAATATGTTGTCCAGAGAAGTTGAGGGGTATCCATCCTGCTCTAACTGGAAATGTGGCAAAGGAGACAGCATTCTTTTGTTTCAAAAACTGACATAAGTTATTTTGTTTAGTTGGTTGTTTGGTTTTGTTTTAAATTCTTCAGAATGAGTGTATTTGTGGATTTAACTGCTACTCCATGGGAAGTGTGATCATTTGCCATTCTTGTTCTGGTTTGAAAAAAATATTTTTCTCACAACATAATTTTTTGACACAGAGCAGAAATCCTGAATTTTGCCCACTCTTACTCAGAAGCTATTTATGCAACTCTGAGCCTTTAGTAATTTACTTTAAGTGGCACCTGCATCATCTGAATGCAATGAGATATTCACATGTTATATTCTGTGTCAGGAGCTATTTTTGGGTACACATTAGACTATCATGGGACCTGGGAAGCCACTAAGGAGTCATAGGCCATCATCTGTAAGACTAAGACTGATTTTTGCAGCCCCCATTGTGCCTGAGTAAGTTTTCAACTTGGTTTTATTCCATTAGCAGTTGATTAAGGCTATATTGCAAGTAAGATGCACATGAGTGCTAACTGGTTTGGATATGCTGTAAGTAAGGAAGTATTTAAGTATAAAGTAGAACAAATTATAATGCCACCTTATGAAATCCATGTGTGCCTGAAATAAAAAAAATCATCCTGTGAAGCTTTATGTGGACATGGTCAGTAGCAGTCTATGTTACAATTATTTTCTCCTCTTCCGTTTCTTCATTCTCCTTTTTCTTAAGTGGGCATAAATTAAATAAAGGCTCTTACTATGTCCTTACTGCTGTTAATGTCAGTTGGACTTGCCTACCTTAGTAATAATCTAAAAAATTAATCTTTCAAGAAAGACATTTAAAATAATTTCAGAGAAAAAATTATTTGGGTACCACTGAAAACGGATTCTCTTAATGCATTAAGAGATATTGCGTGGATTAGCAGATTCATGGTCATGATCAGTGCTTTGGGATATTCTTCTAGAAAAAAATTACCACACATTTTCCATGCCTTTTGTTAAAAACTAGGTGTAACTAGTGAATAATCAGAGTAAAGCACTTTTCAGTGTTTCATGAGAACTAACCTAGAAGTATAACAATACACAACAAGATTGCAATCAGAGCTCCTGTGCTGAGGCCAACTGGTAAGAAGATTGCTTCCACATTGCAGGACTGGATGGTGCCATCAGAATCACATCTGCAAACACGGATAGTCAAAGTGTTTGTGCTGCTCTGGACAGGGTAACTGCTGTCTTCTATTACTATTGGAAGAAAGTACAGCTCTTGCTGCCTTCTACTGTAGCCATTTCTCCTGGTTTCAATCCCAGCTGTGTTGTCTGTAAAACATGACAACCATTAGCAGATTTTTATTGTGTACTTCTTTTCATATAGTAGCTTGTATCACCTTCAGTAATAGGCTGGTATTTCATTTTTGAAACTAGGTAAATTACATGCATTATGCAATTGCCATGCTTTGCCATTACAGGAAGGTATTATATTCCGACTGGTACAGTTGTTTTTTGCAGAGCTTTAAACAATATATCTTTTCTCGTAAACCTTTTAATGGCTAAAAATTTCAAAAAAGATAAAAATAACAAAAACAAAAACAACAAACAAACAAA